>JASVEL010006378.1:0-24709 GCA_032618575.1 Nicotiana noctiflora
CATTGTCACACCTCCATTTTGCTACCCCACTTAAGCATACAAATACGCTTGTAAGGTATACCCCGACGCTCAAATATCCGAAACGGATAAAAATAACGTAAGGGAAGGAGTTTTTCCAATTAAAGGACAATCGGTTCGGGATTTTATTGAGATTAATCAGAGTCGCCACTTGGGAATGATAATGGTGTCCCAAGTCACCGGTTAATCCCGAATCCGAGGAATTTTGAGTCTTAAAAATGTCTGCGAAGCAAAGATCCGGATAAGGAACTCTGTTAACCCGGGGAGAATGTGTTAGGCATTCCCGGGTTTCGTGATTTTAGCACGGTCGCTCAATTGTCGTTCTCGACTCTTGTTTGACTCAATTACAGATTTTTAAACAACGTGTAATGCTTTTTACATTAGGTATTATTTTTAAGGAATTTGCGACATCGCGAAAACACGCCTTGAGTCATACCGCAACCAGTACGCCTATGACTTTTGGTGTATTTCGGCTTTGCCGAGATTTGGATTTGAGTCGCACCAAGTGCACACTCGTTCAATGGAAAGTACATTAACATTGTGCCCTAAATAATGTCTATCGACTTTTAACTTTTGGGAGAGGCTATGAAATTCGCTATTAGCCTCTCCGGTTCTACAATGTTATCTTATTACTAAATGGGGGCCCGGTGTTTGAAGTCGGGCGAGGCTCATCCCAATTATTTATTAAAGTCCAATCCTATTTGTTCAACTATGTTTGCTATACATTGTTTTTACCTTAAACGATTTTTAATAAATATTTCAGGCCCATTGGATTTGTTATTTAATTGGGCATGGTCTTCTCTTCATCAAACCCGCGTTCTAGCCGTCCAAATATCCGAGGCCCAGGCTATTTTTAGTCTTACATTCACTGGCCTCATTGACTTCATACTACGATTCGAACTAATTTGCATATTTAACCCAAACCTATTGGTAATAAATAGCTATGAAAAGTAAGTACAAAGAACCAGAAATAGTGCAATCAAACAGGATTAAGAAATGAAATCAAATTATTTTTATTAATCAGATAATGAAAAGTTGATACACAAAATATTGACTGTTTCCAATCCGATTTACAACTAAAGTTTTATACTACTGTCTAATTGTTTGCTGGTCCGAAATAGAAAAATCTAAGAGCACAAGCTTAACTATCTATTGGCATTGATCAAATAAGAATGATTTGGCTAACTAATTACAATATCTAAAAGAAGTTAAATAAGTTATTCACTGATGCTTAATTATATCACTGGTTTCATTATGGCTAAACCTTATATCATTACGGATCTGTCTTACTTAAATTGTTTCAGTATCTACTTGTTTCCCTTTGTTAAACTTAAACACATCTGAGCCTCTGTCTACGAATAGACTAATCACCAATTTAAAACTACTGATTCTACTACGAGCCAAGCTTATCTAATGCCACCAAAGCTAGTTTCACCTTAGTTATTGCTCCAATTAAGTTGTTTCCCTTTTAAACTTACTCGAATCCAGATATCAACTTTTAAATCTTATTACCTACGTGAGTTGGCTGGATTTGCTATTGTCGATTCATATTAGAGTTATTCAACCTTGTTTTATAGTTTTTACCTATTTAGCTAGGTGATTTATAACTATTACTATACTATGCTGCTACTACCATTACTACTATTACATTGTTTTTGTTGTGTTTTTCTTCTTACTACAAACTACTACAACAAACAAATTACAAAATTAAACTAAAATCTACACAACAGCATATAATCAAATCTGGTCTTCATTTCTATTTCCACAATTCATCTTTACAGCTTCGTATGAAAGAGAGGTACCTGGTTTTGAAAGGAATGGAAGATGGAAAATCAATAGGGCGGTGAAAATACAACAACAACAACAGTACCAACCAGCAGTAGCTTCAACACCTCAATCCCGAAAATCCCAGCAATACGGAGAAAAACAAAAACCAATAAAAAATAGAAAAGAAAAATATATTCCAGATTTTCTCTTTGTTTTGTCTTTCTAGCTTTGAACTCTTTCCAATTCTCAAAAGAAACTCTCAAAAATTGAATTTTTTGCCGTGTATACTTCTGTGTCCAGAGTGTATATCGAGTGTATACTACACCAGGGAATTTTTTTATTTTTTCTTCTCTTCCTATTTTTCCTCTCTTTTTTCCACCTTTTTTTTTCATAAATCCTCTCTTCTATTTATAGACAAGAATTTCGAAAATTTTCAGATTTTTTATTAAAAAGAAAATATTTTTTTAATTTAAAGAAAACCCACTAATCCATGTTTTCGTCTCCTTGTTTTCTTCCTTGATTTCCTTGCCCCCACTACTTTATGTCATGTAATTATGATTATTTTTTGCTAAAAAAATCTGAAATTTTCTTCTTGGGCCAAGGGGTTTTGGGTTGGGTATGGGTTCTTAGGATTGGGCTTGTAGGTGGTGGTAGTGTGGGACTGTTGGTGGGTATGGTGGTGGTGGTGGGTTATATGGGGTCGATGTGTTGTATGGGTTTGGCGGGTAAGATGGTGGTGGTGGATTATATGGGGTTGATGGGTGCTGGTGGTAGGTTCTTGGTGGGTGATGATGCGGGTTACGGCTCCATGGCTTGCTCTCTACAGTTGCTACCTCTTCCTTCTTCTTCTTTCCCATTGCTCCCCCGTTTCCGGTTTGTATTGCTTGATTGGTGGCCTTAATGGCCGAAAAACTCATGATTTTGTTTGTTTTCAAACCTTCCTCCACAAAGCTTCCCATCTTCACGACTTCGTTGAAACTCTTCCCAATCGCCGACACTAAATGATCGTAGTATGTAGGCTCCGAAGCCCTGTAGGAAACAATCCGCCATCTCCCTTCCTTCGTGGGTGGATCTACTGCTTGCGACCTCGCTCCTCCATCCGAAACGAATTCCTAAAGCTTTCCTTGCTTCTTCTCCATTTTTGTAAGGGATAGTCGGTCAGGTATGATCTCTAAGTTGTACTGAAAGTGATTTGCAAAGGCTTGTGCAAGATCATCCCAGACGAACCACCTTGTATGATCTTGTCGGGTATACCACTCTAAAGCTGAACCACTCAGACTCTGGCTGAAGTACGCCATCAATAACTCGTCTTTACCTCCTGCACCTCTCATTTTGCTACAGTACCCCCTGAGGTGGGCCACCGGATCCCCGTGTCCGCTATACATATCGAATTTTGGCAACTTGAATCCTACGGGGAGCTGCACTTCAGGGAATAGACATAAGTCCTTGTAGGCCACACTCACCTGCCCTCCTAATCCTTGCATAGTGCGGAAGGCATTCTCCAGACTTTTCACTTTTCTGGCCATCTCTTCTTGCCCTGCACTCTTGGCAATTCTTTCTTCACTTGTTTCTATCAATGGAGCATGAGACTCATGTTGTCGGAAAGTTGGTTCTGGAGGGTAGTAGTGAGGATCATGTATATGAAACACCGGTTCACTGGAGGATTTGTGCATAGCAGCGGGTGGAGGTGCCACATACACTGGAGCAACTTGGGGTATGTGAGGTGGTGCTTGTTTGACTGGAGGTGGTGGTACCTGGGAGGTGGAGGCATAATAGTGGGGGTAATCGGGGTATGTGGAGGATGAATTCATTGTAGGTAGTTCAGGATTGGGATTGGCTGGAGGGATATAGGCGGGGTAGGTAGGGTAAGCTGGCAGGGGTTGACCTCTAGACCAGGCCTGGTACATCTCGGCCATCTGCTGCCTCAGTTTGTACATTTCCTCCTTCATTCCTGCTACATCCACAATCTCCTCTTCACGAGCAGGATCTACGATAGTTGCCTCAATTTCTTGGGACACAGCTTTCGTCATCTTTTTGTATCTTGTGTTGTATGGGTGGGTAGCCAGAATGCCAGTTGCCTAGAGAATCTGAACTCACAAGCATCAACACCCATTAGTTGTTAGCGCATGAATAAAATGCAACGACTTTAAAAACAAACAACACATTTCCTCGAGTCGTCATGCATCATCCCGGCCGCTGCTCATTTGGACCAATAACTTTTCCCTTTTTCCCCTCTTTTTCTTTTCTTTCTTTTTCTTTCTTTCTTCTTTTTTTTTCTTTTTTTTTCTTGCTTTTTCTTTCTCTCTCTTTTTCTTCCATAATTACGTTCCTATTTATTTGCCTAGCGAATTTAAAAGAAATGACATAAAGCAAAAGAATTGATAACAACACTTGATTTTCCATTGATAATTCAAAACATTGATTACAAGGTGATGTTATAAAAGGAAAAATATAAAAGATGATGCATGCCCTATGAGTACATTAATGCTCCTAGTGCCCGCGAGGCATCGTTCGGCCTTGCCGCGGGCCTATATGCTAATCCCCTTTGGAGCCTATCTAGGTCAGACATGACTTGTTGCACGAAGAACTTCACTGCTGATACAAAGGTTCCTCGAGACATATCTTCACACAGTTGACTCTTTCGGGTGATGTATTGGGCAATGCGAACAATCTTCTCTCGGATGACCCCCTTTTCTTGCAACAATCGGCTTATTTGTTCAGTGCGAGCATCCAAGGTATGTTGGTTATCTTTTTGCACTTGCTGCAGCTCCAATTCTAATCTAGCCATAGTTGTGTAACAATGCTCTCTCTCTTCTTCAAGATCCTCGATAATCTTGTTACTTTTAACCATGGCTGAAATTATTTTCTTTCTAAGCTGAGCTACCTCAAAATCGTGCTTGTCTTGTAATTGCCGAACCAACTTGGCTCTTTGCCAAGAGTGCAGGGCAAGAAGAGATGGCCAGAAAAGTGAAAAGTCTGGAGAATGCCTTCCGCACTATGCAAGGATTAGGAGGGCAGGTGAGTGTGGCCTACAAGGACTTATGTCTATTCCCTGAAGTGCAGCTCCCCGTAGGATTCAAGTTGCCAAAATTCGATATGTATAGCGGACACGGGGATCCGGTGGCCCACCTCAGGGGGTACTGTAGCAAAATGAGAGGTGCAGGAGGTAAAGACGAGTTATTGATGGCGTACTTCAGCCAGAGTCTGAGTGGTTCAGCTTTAGAGTGGTATACCCGACAAGATCATACAAGGTGGTTCGTCTGGGATGACCTTGCACAAGCCTTTGCAAATCACTTTCAGTACAACTTAGAGATCATACCTGACAGGTTATCCCTTACAAAAATGGAGAAGAAGCCAGGGGAAAGCTTTAGGGAATTCGGTTTCGGATGGAGGGAGCAGGCCGCGAGAGTAGATCCACCCATGAAGGAGGGGGAGATGGTGGATTGTTTCCTACAGGCTTTGGAGCCTACATACTACGATCATTTAGTGTCGGCGATTGGGAAGAGTTTCAATGAAGTCGTGAAGATGGGAAGCTTTGTGGAGGAAGGTTTGAAAACAAACAAAATCATGAGTTTTTCGGCCATTAAGGCTACCAATCAAGCAATACAAACTGGAAACGGGGGAGCAATGGGAAAGAAGAAGAAGGAAGAGGTAGCAACTGTCAGGCCATGGAGTCGTAACTCGCATCATCACCCACCAAGACCCTACCACCAACACCCACCAAACCCATCGACCCCATATAATCCACCACCACTATCTTACCCGCCAAACCCATACAACACATCAACCCCATATAACCCACCACCACCACCATACCCACCAACAGTCCCACACTACCACCACCCACAAGCCCAAGCCTAAGAACCCTTACCCAACCCAAAACCCCTTGGCCCAAGAAGAAAATTTCAGATTTTTTAGCAAAAAATAATCATAATTACATGACATAAAGTAGTGGGGGGCAAGGAAATCAAGGAAGAAAACAAGGAGAGGAAAATATGGATTAGTGAGTTTTCTTTAAATTAAAAAAATATTTTCTTTTTAATAAAAAATCTGAAAATTTTCGAAATTCTTGCCTATAAATAGAAGAGAGGATTTATGAAAAAAAGAGGTGGAAAAAAGAGAGGAAAAATAGGAAGAGAAAAAATAAAAAAATTCCCTGCTGTAGTATACACTCTGGACACAGCAATTTTTGAGAGTTTCTTTTGAGAGTTTCTTTTGAGAATTGAAAAGAGTTCAAAGCTAGAAAGACAAAACAAAGAGAAAATGTGGAATATATTTTTCTTTTCTATTTTTTACTGGTTTTTGTTTTTCTCCGTATTGCTGGGATTTTCGGGATTGAGGTGTTGAAGCTACTGCTGGTTGTTACTGTTGTTGTTGCTGTATTTTCACCGCCCTGTTGATTTTCCATCTTCCATTCCTTTCAAAACCAGGTACCTCTCTTTCATACGAAGCTGTAAAGATGAATTGTGGAAATAGAAATGAAGACCAGATTTGATTATATGTTGTTGTGTAGATTTTAGTTTAATTTTGTAATTTGTTTGTTGTAGTAGTTTGTAGTAAGAAGAAAAACACAACAAAAACAATGTAATAGTAGTAATGGTAGTAGCAGCATAGTATAGTAATAGTTATAAATCACCTAGCTAAATAGGTAAAAACTATAAAACAAGGTTGAATAACTCTAATATGAATCGACAATAGCAAATCCGGCCAACTCACGTAGGTAATAAGATTTAAAAGTTGATATCTGGATTCGAGTAAGTTTAAAAGGGAAACAACTTAATTGAAGCAATAACTAAGGTGAAACTGGCTTTGGTAGCATTAGATAAGCTTGGCTCGTAGTAGAATCAGTAGTTTTAAATTGGTGATTAGTCTATTCGTAGACAGAGGCTCAGATGTGTTTAAGTTTAACAAAGGGAAACAAGTAGATACTGAAATAATTTAAGTAAGACAGATCTGTGATGATATAAGGTTTAGCCATAATGAAACCAGTGATATAATTAAGCATCAGTGAATAACTTATTTAACTTCTTTTAGATATTGTAATTAGTTAACCAAATCATTCTTATTTGATCAATGCCAATAGATAGTTAAGCTTGTGCTCTTAGATTTTTCTATTTCGGACCAGCAAACAATTAGACAGTAGTATAAAACTTTAGTTGTAAATCGGATTGGAAACAGTCAGTATTTTGTGTATCAACTTTTCATTATCTGATTAATAAAAATAATTTGATTTCATTTCTTAATCCTGTTTGATTGCACTATTTCTGGTTCTTTGTACTTACTTTTCATAGCTATTTATTACCAATAGGTTTGGGTTAAATATGCAAATTAGTTCGAATCGTAGTATGAAGTCAATGAGGCCAGTGAATGTAAGACTAAAAATAGCCTGGGCCTCGGATATTTGGATGGCTAGAACGCGGGTTTGATGAAGAGAAGACCAGGCCCGATTAAATAACAAATCCAATGGGCCTGAAATATTTATTAAAAATCGTTTAAGGTAAAAACAATGTATAGCAAACATAGTTGAACCAATAGGATTGGACTTTAATAAATAATTGGGATGAGCCTCGCCCGACTTCAAACACCGGGGCCCCCATTTAGTAATAAGATAACATTGTAGAACCGGAGAGGCTAATAGCGAATTTCATAGCCTCTCCCAAAAGTTAAAAGCCGATAGATGTTATTTAGTGCACGATGTTAATGTACTTTCCATTGAACGAGTGTGCACTTGGTGCGACTCAAATCCAAATCTCGGTAAAGCCGAAATACACCAAAAGTCATAGGCGTACTGGTTGCGGTATGACTCGAGGTGTGTTTTCGCGATGCCACAAATTCTTTAAAATAATATTTAAGTAAAAAGGCACATACATATTGTTAAAATCCGTAATGCGTCAAACAAGAGTCGAGAACGATGATTGAGCGACCGTGCTAAAACCACGGAACCGGGAATGCCTAACACCTTCTCCCGGGTTAACAGAGTTCCTTATCCAGATCTTTGTTTCACGGACATTAATAAAAGAGTCAATTTCCTCGGATTCGAGATTAACCGGTGACTTGGGACACCATTATTTTCTCAAGTGGCGACTCTGATAATTAAAACAAAAATCCTGAACCGATTGTCCTTTAATTGGAAAAACTCCTTCCCTTACGTTATTTTTATCCGTTTCGGATATTTGAGCGTCGGGTATACCTTACAAGCGTATTTGTATGCTTAAGTGGGGTAGCAAAATGGAGGCGTGACAGCTCTGGCGACTCTGCTGGTCTCTGTAGTCCACACACACTCTGGTTTTTCCATCTTTCTTCGCGACCGGCACAACATTTGCCAACCAGGCGGGGTACTTGGTAACTCTTATGACTTTTGCCTCAAACTGCTTATTCACCTCTTCTTTTATCTTCACACTAATGTCCGTTTTGAATTTCCTCAACTTTTGCTTTACCGGCCGGCATTCAGAATAGATAGGCAACTTGTGTACCACCAAATCAGTGCTAAGTCCGGGCATGTCATCGTAGGACCAGGCAAAAATGTTCTTAAACTCATGTAACAACCTTATTAACTCATCCCTGAGAGGTGCTTCCAAATGAACACTGATCTTTGTTTCCCGGACATTGTCTTCGCTCCCCAAATTTACAGATTCTGTATCACTCAGATTCGGTTTGGGTTTTTCCTCATATTGTTTCATGTCCTTGCTTATTTCCTCCAGGGCTTCCTCATCCTCACATTCTATTTTACTATCCTCCTCAATTTCTTGTATGGTAACGTGATTGTCAGAACTGGGTCTAGAATCCTTCACGCATGACATGGCATCAGAATCAACACATGCAGAACTGTACAAGAAGAAAAATAAAGAAAAATAAGGCAAAAAGTGAAGAAAAGGAAAACTGCATTTCATTGATAAAAAAGAACGAACAAAGTTCGAGATACATTTTGATTTTCTTTTCATGAGGGGGATGGGAGAACTATAAAAATAACAATTTTGGGAAAGCAATGATGAAATTTTGGAGCTAACTACCAAGACTCCTTCCTGATAGGGAAAGGAGTAGCTTCCCAATTGTTCAACATGATTCCAGGTCCCACAAACTGCACATCCATTTTGCTTGTGCCTTCCCCCACTTCAACCATATTCACCTCCCAAAACATCTTCTCAAAACTCAGCACTTCTTCATCAGGTCGGGTCTCGATGTACTTTGTCGCAGCAGATGTCCGATATTTTGTACCAGGCTTGACGAAGGTGTCGGATAGTTTGGGTATAGGCTTAGGCAAGGTCCAGTTCTTTTTGGCTTTTGAGGCTCTCTGGATGTCGGCAAAGGTGGGTTTGAACCCTAAGCCGAAAGTACCTTTGTTTTCGGGAAGCTGAACCGGCTGAATAACTCCCTGCAATGCTTTGCCCAATCCCTTCCCTGGTGCAAAACCCATTTCTAAGCATCTCTTTGGCCACCATCACAGCAGTTGGTGCCACCATAGGGATTGGCAACTTCTCCCCTTCAGCAATTCTGTTTACCACAATAGCATCCGTCACTTGGTAGACCCAAGGACCTCTATCTCCGTCGGTATCATCAAACGGTGTCACCATATTGCAAGCATTTTCTTCCCCATGTACCACAATCTCCTGTTGCTCCCACTCGAATTTGACCATTTGATGTAAAGACGATGGTACTGCCTTGGCCGCGTGGATCCAGGGTCGGCCTAACAACAAATTATATGACACAGCAATGTCGAGCACCTGGAATTCCATAGTAAAATCCACAGGACCGATAGTCACCTCCAGAATAATGTCTCCCAATGTGTTTTTACCCCCACCATCAAATCCTCTCACGTTTATACTGTTCTTTCAGATTCTGTCCGGACTGATGTTTAGCTTTCCCAAAGTCGACAACGGGCAAATGTTAGCGCTTGATCCGTTGTCTATCAACACTCTGGTCACTACCGACTCTTCGCTCTTCACCATAAGGTACATCGCCTTATTGTGCTCGGTTCCCTCAACAAGCAATTCCTTATATGAGAATGTGATCCTATTAGACTCAAAAATCTTGTTGGTAATCTTTTCCAGGTGGCAAACTGAGATCTTTTCTGGAACATGAGCCTCGTTCAGTATCTTCATCAGAGCCTTCCTGTGTTCTTCTGAGTGTATTAGCAAAGATAGCAAAGAGATCTGCGCAGGGGTCTTCCTCAACTGCTCAATTACAGAATAATCCTGTGACTTCATCTTCTTGAGGAATTCCTCCGCTTCTTCTTCTGACACTGGTTTCTTCAATTGGTTCTCTTTTACTGCTTTCATTTTTCTCAATTCTTCTGGAGCAAAGCATCTTCCAGACCGGGTGAGACCGTGGGTTTCATTAATTTCCCCAGACACCTCTTTTCCTTTATAAACCACTGCTACCTTGTTGTAATTCCAAGGTACAATCTTTGTGCTCACTACTGACATCCGCACCGCCGGCCTTATAATTATGGCTCCGTACTCACGCCTTTCACGGTCACAATCGACTTTACGCCTAGCACTACCACTTTCAAACCCTCCGCCACTACTGGCTTTCTTTTTGGCTTCGGCCAATCACTTTTTCTTTCACGACTTCCTTTCCTAATTTTCCACTCGACTTTATCATCATCACAGACTGAGATGGTTTCTGACTGCTATCACCTTGCACCAATTCTATCATGTGTGTCTCATGGTGATTTGGCAGCGGATTCTGGGTGATGTTCGGAGCTTCTGGAGCCTGAACTTCAATTCTCCTATCGTCAATGAGATCCTGAATGGCATTCTTCAACTGCCAACATTTTTCGGTATCATGGCCCAATGTCCCCGAGCAATACTCACACCTAACAGACGGATCAAGGTTTTTCGGGGGTGGGTTTGGAACTTTAGGTGCAACCGGGCTTAGCATCCCCAACTCTTTCAATCTATGATAAAGGCTGGTATATGATTCCCCCAATGGGGTGAATGTGAATTTCTCCACTTATTGGCGAACTTCTCTTTTTGGTGTTTTCTATTTTCCACATTGGTCACATTCACTTTAAAGTGATTAGTGACAATTTGTTCCTGCATGAAACAGAACTTATTAGATATAAACTGCTGGCAACTGGCATCTGCCGTCCCTGCTTCTTATTGCTTTCTTCTTTTTGATTTTCTCATGTTGTGTAGCTTTCAACTGCTTATCCTTGCAGACTCTTTTTGTATTTTCTCATTTTTTCCATTTTTGTTTTGTTTTCTTTTCCTTTGGCCATATTTGCCAAGCTTCCTTATTTCCTTCCCAACTCTTCCTTCTTTCTGACCCAGTGTTGTTTCAACTTTCGTTATCAGGAGCTGGTAGTTAGCTCTTAAAAGGTAAACAATGAAATGCAGAAAAATAAAAGAAAGGTAAGGGCGTTTTGGAGAGATGATAGAACTTATCTGGGTATTTGCCGGCTGATTCCGCTGACCATGCCATGTATTTAAACTCTGACCCAGTTCGTTCCAATCATTATTCTATCTCCGAATTGTTTCCAGCCCAAACCGATACTATTTTTGTTGCTTTTCTCTTTTCTGCTAGTCATCACGATCGCCCTACGATGCCTCGAAAGTTTTTCACCAATAGAACTCTCTCATTTATTCTCTCAACCTCACAATCGCCTCGCAGTGCCTGTTAGGGTTTTCACTAACAAGACTCTTTCATTTTATTTCTCTCAAACTCACAGTCGTCTCGCAGTGCCGGTTAAGGTTTTCACCGATGAGACTCTCTCATTTTTCATTATTTCTCATGTTTCCTTTTGTATTTTTGTTTTCTTACCACAGGTGTTGTCCGATGTTTCGCTCCTCCTTCATTGCATTCGTTATCATTTCGGAATTGATCAGAAGGTCTTTCTTTGGACCGTAACGTGGCTTTTGGATGGGTTAAGAAAGAAAGGTACAAAATTATTTCAATGTGGTTTAAATATTACAACTTTCGGAATCTTATTTCTTCAACAACCATAACTTCTGCCCCAGTTTCCTTCTTGGGGGATTTTTTATTTTTTGGATTTTTCTTTTATTGTGACTGAACCTCAGTGAGGCTGCCTACGTACCCTTTCGGGATCAAGTCAGACGTAGTTCAGACCACGAGATCGCCTCCTTGTTATGATTTGACTTCTCCCGATTTTTCTTTTTTCTTTTCTTTTTCTTTTCTCTTCTTTTCTTTTCTTTTTCTTTCTTTTTTTTTCTTTTTCGCTTTTTCTTTTTCTCTTTTTTTTCTTTCTTTTTCTTCTTTTCTCCATTTGATTTCCCCGCTCAATCTTCAATTTTGTTGTTGATTCCGAAAGAGGGATATGAAAGAAAATTTAATAAGGCTCGAAGGGATAACAATGGATAAAGTGTTTGGATAGCCGAATAAAATGCCTTCGTCATTCCAATCTTCGAGACCTACCAAGTACAAACTACACATTTAAACACCTTTCGATCGATTCACATATTTGCCTTCGGTATTTGACGATTCTCAGTGCCATTGGGCAACAATCTCGATACCACGAATGGTTCCTTAGCTTTAGGGTATTTTTGCCTTTGGCTTTAAATTGATGATGCATTTCCAAGGCATTTCTTTATGTTACGCTTTCCCCAATGTTCACTTGATTCCAGCTTCACAGTATTCCAATATGTTTTTATTTCTTCCGAGTATCATTACATCTTCAATATTGTTTCATTGACTTTTAAAAACCAGGCTTAGAATTATGTGCATGTCATGTTGCTAAAGTCAGTATGAGAAAAAATGCAAAGTGATCAGAAATGGACTGACTAGGAATGATGGGAAACAAAGAGTTGTACTAAACCGATGGGTTGAAACAACAACAAAACGAACAGACTAGACTAGAATTACAAACCTAGACGGCACTAAACAATTTTTATTACTAAACAAAGCAAAGATAGAAGGGTTTTGACTCTCAAGACAACGTCCGGATTACAACCCCGAAATAACCCGGGTAACAGAAACGACACCAAAATAAAACTACCAAAACTCCAAGAGTTGAGCACCTTCCCAATTGACAAGCATGGCATCTTAGCCACTGTATTCTGCATTAAGATCGCTTTCTATTTCAATATCCTTGGCTTCCAAAGAAAAATCTCTTCACCCTCGTCATCGGGCATCGTCCCCACAAAATGTGCAACGTCACATGCAGGTAGAGGATTCTGTGTAATGTTCAGGTTGCCAGTGTCTTGGACCGCAATCATTCCTGCTTGAATCATTCTTTCTATTTCCTCTTTCAAATTCCAACATCTTTCAACATCATGCCCCTGAGCATTGGAGTGGTATACACATCGTGCAGTAGGATCGAAGCTTCTTGCAAGAGGATTTGGAATACATCCGGCGAGCGGCTTAATCAAGCCAACATGATTCAACCTTTCGAACAAACTCGCATAAGATTCTCCGATAGGGGTGAAAGCCTTTTCTCGCTTCAGCAACCTTTCCTCCCTAAACGCCTTGTTTGGCTTGAAACCTGACCCAGGGGGTTTTCGGTATGTTTGTGGGGGTCGGTAGGCTTTTTGTGGAATGGAAGGTGAAGTACGATTTTGGGTGCCCCCGGGAGAGTAGTGGGGTTGGGGATGGAAGTAGTGTTGGGAAAGCATAGCTGTGGGACGAGTAATTGAGCTACTCGAGTGGCTAGAAAGGCTGCGATAGGCAGGTATATTTGGCATCGAGTTCAGTGTAAGGACCGGGTCCATGAAACTAGGTGGTGGCGGGGGTGGTGTTTTTCCATCCATCCATGCCCGATACATTTCAACCACGTGTTGTCTTAATATTTTGACTTCTTCTACTAACATGTGGTTCCGTTCAACCAGCTGTTGTCGGGTACCGGTACCAACCCACTCAGTCTTGAGATTCTCTGCCATTGTCCTCCGACCTTGTATTATAGGGAAAAGTTATTTTCGAACCACAACCAACCACCTTTCTGAAAATGGACACAACAAAACGAAGCCAGCATGTCAGCATTAAGGTATCCCGCTTATTGATTATTTTTTTTATTTTCTGCTATTTTCTTTTCTTTTTCCCTTTTTGTGGTTTTTTTTCATTTTTCCTTTTTTTCTTTTTGTAGTTTTTTTTTTCATTTTTTTTCCTTTTTTTTTTCTCTTTTTTTTTTGGTTATGGAAATGGATATGGTCGAATCCTATATGGATTGCCTACATATCATGACCCCGCATGAATCAGACCGAGCGTAGTTCTTGCAGTATCTATCCAACCAAAAGAAGAGGAGAAACCTATCCCTAGAGTATCTGTTGAATACATGTTCAAAAGGAAGATTCCTGGAGTATCCAGATTGCAGTGAAACCTATCATCATAAGTTTTTCTGGCCATCTGCTTTGCCAATTACAATTAGTGCAGTTGCATATTACAGGTTCTTTTTATATGTTTCCAATTTGTCTTTCCCTTTTTCCTACATCAGGTATACTGTGGAGTGAAGGTGAACCAGGGATAAACCATAACACGAATGCAGAGGCTCCTCCATTTAAGAACTTACCGCATGAAATAATACTTCAAGAAGGACCACCAACATTAGATGTTCAGTTCAGCGAAAATAGAGCTCCTCTTAGTAGCTCCGCAAAAACATCCCCTCATGTGATTGTTGGTTCCATCCTTGTTGCTACTGAGAAACTTCTAAATGTTCACCCATTCGATGGATCCAAAGTGCTTGTTGTGAAAGTGAATCAAAGCACAGGATTTCAAGGTCTGATAGTCAACAAACATATCAGCTGGGACTCGCTTGATGAACTTGAAGATAACTTACAGCTTTTGACGGAGGCTCTTCTATCTTTAGGTGGCCCTGTTATGAAACGTGGAATGCCTCTTGTTTCATTGTCCAGAAAGCATATTGTTGATCAGTCCATGGAAGTATTACCAAATGTTTATTTTCTTGACCATAGGGCCACAATAAGCATCATAGAAGAGCTAAGGCTAGGAAACCAGTCTATCCATGACTTCTGGTTCTTTCTGGGATTTTCGAGTTGGGGTTGGGACCAGCTATTTGATGAAATTTCTGAAGGAGCTTGGATTGTTAGAAATCACGATGAGGAGCAAATAGATGGGGCTTGGAGATGACCTAGATTATTTGGATCAGGTTAAATTGCTGAATTAGGTATTCCTTTCAAGAGTCTAAAGTGCACATTACAATAGGCAGTGACTATCACAAGAGTTGTGCATAGGTGTATAAGGATAAAACAACATTCAAATATCCTAATGTGGTCTACTTTTTGTACCGTATCTTTCTTTTAACTGACTTCGTAGTGAGTCGGTTTGTCTGTCCCTCCCTCATCACACAGATGAACTTAGGGTGGTTTGGTTCGTGGACAATGTTATATAGAGATTATAACACGATTAAAAATGGCTGTATTATGTACTCTATATGATCTTTTTGGCAAACTTTTGGTTTATTGCATTAAAATTGGGATATCGGTGTATGGTATAAAAGCTTACAATTTTACCTTGCTTTTGAAGTAAGTGAAAAATAGAAAGATGAATCAAGGTTTTATTCCTGAATACATAGACATCCCCTTAAAGTCGTCACCAAGTAAACGCATGAAATGGGGCGTTTTGCACATCTTTTTAAGCGCGTGAAAGGCTGGCTGATTCCAGATTCGTTCATCAGTTCTTCCACATAATATCATCCAACTCTCCCCATTTCTCACTTCCTTCAATTGTGATCCTTCTCATTTTCTATTCAGCTACGAAGCAAGTAATAAACATTATTAGTAAATAAAAGGTAACTAAGAGATGATATTTCAAAAAACATAAACGGATATCATTGAAAAACTTATCACCCTGTGAATATATCTCTTTTTAATTTCTAGAACTTGAAGAAATTTTCAAATTAGAGGTTTGGGAGCGGGGTGGGCAATTTATGTCGGTGCTGGCGCCTGCAGCAGCGCCTCTGGAGCCGCCCCCGTTCTGGAGCCAGCGGGTTCTGAGTGACCTCCCTCCCACTTCATTCGAGCTGAATTACATCCACCCTCTCACGGTTAAAAAAGTGGTTAATTATCTCGAAAAAATCCATTATATCAATGCCAGTTGAATCAATGTTATTAGCTGTGAATTCAAACTTTTTGGTATTTTCTGTTTCTTCAGATGATATGATGGGTCAATCATTTAGTTCTAACGACGGCAGCTGCGGAATCTGCTATTGGGTCTCTAATCAATTTTCAAAAGTAGCATTGGCCATGTGTCAAAATCTATTTTCTTGAATCGGGGAGTGAATGCTAGCTTGAACAATTTCTTTGGGGAACTTTGGTAATTATGGAGAATCAATGTGTTTTGCTTTACAGTGAAACTGTGGTGATGGTTTCAAAGGGCTTAGTCTTACAATCAAATAGCAAATCAACTTCTCATAAATAAACTCTCTCTAATGTCGTCTAAAATCAAAAGCAAATTTGTCATCTTTAACTGGGTCAATATTGATCTCTTTTTCTTTAAGATTTCCTTCCAATTGGGTAATTCTTGATGTTTCTCCAATTGAATGGTCATCTTCAACTGGGTCAGCTTCTGAATGGCTTGAAGGAGCACTAATGCAAGGAGTATAACCACTGCCAAAGTTGAACTCCGCCAGTCAAAAGAATGAGTCTTTCCTTTTTGTTTCCTGTTGTTTGCCACGTGTCATTCACTTATTCGTTCATTTACATCAGGCGTATCTGAAACTCACGCTCTTTAATTTATTTGGGGCTGTCAAATAATGTTTAATTGAAACACGTTTGGAGTATCTTATAAAAAAATGCTTTAGTTAAAATGTCTAATTGAAAATTGGTAACAACTTTAAGGGCTGTTTATATATTTGGCCTAAGTTATTCCACTGTCTGATCGGGTATAATAGTATTTGGAGCAACAAAATGAGCCGTAGACTCAATCTGGCACTTTACATAACTGATTTGCTATCATTCAATTTCTCTCTTTTGCTCTTTCTGCTAATATATATATAGACTTTGAACAAAAAGAGAAAGGAATGCCTTCTTTTTATTCCTAATATACAGTATTTGCCTTGTCCTTTAAGATCAACAGTGCCTACAATATTTGAGTGATGAGGGATGGATCCAAACGCAAATATCTCTTTCCATCCTTTGGGGATTGAGTCAATAAAAGCCAACTTCTTTTAGCATTGGTGAAATAATCAATTTCACCCCATAGCTTTTATTGAGATTTCATTATGGTTACCTTCTTGAGCTCCAATAATCTGGACCATCTCCTATCAATTGAAGCAGCATTCTGTTTACCCAGAGCTGCAATAAATAATTACTGGATATGTTATTATTATCTATGTACAAGTAATTTTTGTAACTCAAAACGATATACTGTTTCTTACGTTGCAATTTAGGTTCAGATTTTTCACATGCTTCTGAACAAGTCTCCTGCAAAAATAAGCAAAATCGATCAAATTTTGCCATCTTTTAAAATGGGTTTCCCTATAAATAAAATGGAGTTATTTTATATATAGAAGAAAACTGGATACTTTTACAGCAGCAGCAAGGCTTATGGTATCTTGTATTAAAGAATCAAGGTCAGCTTCAAATCCTGGTTTCACATAGATAACCTGCAATGTCCCAAAAGGATAAATTTTTAGGTTTCTTTTCTCAGTTCATGATTGGACAACAAGAACTATGATACTTTGACTCTCCAAAAATGCTATCATTACCAATATCGAATCCTAAAAAATATACTCGCTCTATTTTCGTTTACGTAAATCTATTTCTTTTCTGGTTCGTTCAAAAAAAAAAATATCCCTTTTTAAATTTTATAACAATTTAGTTTAAACTTACAATATATTATAACCACACAAATACTATGGCCCATTTCTGACTTGTTTAGGACCACAAATTCCAAAAGTCTTCATTTATTCTTAAACTTTGTGCCCAATCACACAAGTTCACATAAATTGGAACGGATGAAATATTAATTTTTAAAGTATTTAACACGCACCCACTCAATAATATTTATGAAGAATCTGAGCAAACATAGAACAAGGAAAGAGCCTTAATTTGTAGTCTTACAGATGGATCATCCCAACCAAGCACTGGAAGCTCATCCGTATCTGATCCTTTTTCTCTGCTTGATGGTAAAACCCAAACTTTAAAGCTTGCATCAATCTGACCAAACAGGAACAAATTATCCACATTTATCAAGAAATAAACCACAACATTTGAGGAGTGAATTTGAACCTTTTTTTCTCCAAGAATCTGGACATGTGGATCCATCCATTCACGTTACAAGACAAGTATAAGACGATTTGCTAATGTTAAATGATCAAATTTGGACCTTTTCCTTCATTTTAAGAGGTTTAACCCGTTTGGACATTAAAAAAATTCACTTTTTTTCGAAAAAATTTCATTTATTTTCGAAATCGACCATAAAATTCTCAATTTTCACTTGAAGATGAAATTTGAAATTTTTTAAAAATCTTAAAAACTAAAAAAATTGTTTTTTAATTTTTTTTATCCATATCACTCACAAAACTTAAAAAACAACCCAAAATTATATTCGTGTCCAAATCTATATATACTTAAAAGCCAAAGACACTGGCTTCTCCTTAAGCCAAGTGGCAGCCTTGAAAAAAGCCACTTGGCATAATTAGTTATTTGGTTAATAGTTAGTTATTTTTTTGAATTTAAATATCTATAAAATATAAAAATAAGAAAAAAAAATTATCAATTCAAATTGGGGAGTAGTTATTCCTAATATATATATATATATATATATATATATATATATATATATATATATATATATATATATATATATATATATATATATATATATATATATAATTGTTATTATATTATATTATATTATTATAGAAAATAGGAATAGCAAAAAAGTCCAAAGAATGCCAAGTTTCACCAAAATTCAACAAGTGTCAAAATTTAGGAACAAACCTCCAAAATATTTGGATATTCAAAAATATTTTAAAATAAATAAAAAATTTAAAAAATCTTTAATCTTTCAATTCAATTTACTACAACACAGACAATTTTTTAAATGCTTTGTTAAACCTAAAAATTTGAAAAACATAACTACTCCAAGTCTAAATTATTAAGTGTCGATATAATCAGATAAATGAAAAGAGTGCTCAAGAATTAGCGTCACTTTACAAATTGAACCTTCCTTTTTCTCTTGAAAATTAAAAATTCAGAGTATTTATTAGATGCATTGATTTTAGAAAATGTATACCAAGACAAATCGTTATTTTTTTCTATTAAAAGAGAGAAAATATTGTTGTACTAATTTGATAGTGTTGAGAAAAAGTTATTTGGCACTTTTAGAATAAAATCGAAACTATTTTTGATTAATTTAAATTATATATCTATATTTATATAAAGATTCACTCATCAAGAATATAAGAAAAATATTATACAAAAGAAAGCAGCAAACATAAATATTAAACAAAGTAACATGCTAATATTTTTTTATTAACAATGTAATAATACTAAATATTGGATAATATATTAAAAAATTACATAACAAAAAAGTTATTCGATGACTATATTAGTTCCTTTAATTTAATAGAGATTTTATCCATTAAAATTCATGGAGAATAGGGGTAAGGTCTGCGTACACACTACCCTCTCTACTTATAAAATATATCTTTTATTATATTACAAAAAGAAAGTAGTAATAAAAAATATTATACAAATTTATATGCTAATAAATTTTTATTAACAATATAATAATACTAAATATTATATATAATAAAGAATAATATAGAACAAAAAATATTTTTTATTAGTCCCTTTAATTTAATAGATATTTTAGTCATTAAAATGCAAATAATATTGCTGAGAAAAAAGAATAAAATTTTAAATAAAAATATGTTTCTTGATTAATAAAATATATATCTTCTATTATATTACAAAAAGATAGTAGCAGATAAAAACATTAAACAATGTAATATACTAATAAAAATATCTATAAGCAATATAATAATACTAAATATTGGTAATATAATATCTTCACAAGGTAGAGGTAAGGTTTGCGTACAGACTACCCTCCCCGAATCCCATGGTGTGGGATAATACTAGATATATTATTGTTGTTGTTATTGTTGTTGTATATAAGTACATTTAATTTTATAGAGATAAGAGATATTAGTTATCGTATTGACAAATATGATGACAATTAAAATTTATAAAACAATACAATCTAATATGTTCAAAACCCGATCATAATTTCTATTAATTCATATTTTTTAATATCGACCGCGCATCGCGCGGGTATGACTACTAGTACAACTTTAAATATCAAATACTACTTTCACTTGAATTTTTTTTTTTTTGAATTTTACAATTCTTATGTCCAAACGCCCACTAAAAACCACAATTCTACGTATAAACAAATAAAAAAAAATGTTTTTAGTTTAAAAATATTAAAATAAAAACGTGACAGAAGAAAACGTAGCTTTTAAAGATTAGAAAGTAGAATAATACCTCTCTGCAGTATGGTGAACAGCAATTGCTACATTTTCTAGTGAAAGAAGTGATAACTCTTCCATCCACTGAGAGCCCAAAACCTGTGTGCTGCTCATCAATTAAAAGGATTTGGTATTCATTATTCACACAATAAGAATGGCGCCAATTAATTAAAGGAATAGCAATGAAACCTTGTGAATACAGAGATTAATGGAAACTTGAGTATCTTTATGGCCATCTTCAGCTAATTCTTCAAGTTGAAGATCTCGTAGAGAGAAAATGTAGTCACACTTCCATTCCCCATGCCATTTTCCATCAGAGGTAGAAATTGTCACCAAACGCTTTGGAACCCTTTGACTTCTTTTTGTGATCT
Organism: Nicotiana noctiflora; assembly: GCA_032618575.1. Taxonomy (NCBI): domain Eukaryota; kingdom Viridiplantae; phylum Streptophyta; class Magnoliopsida; order Solanales; family Solanaceae; genus Nicotiana; species Nicotiana noctiflora. Next base: position 20,542 of record JASVEL010006378.1, read on the forward strand.
TCAAATTACCAAATTAAACAAGACCATGTAAAAAAAAGTTTACACAATCATCGTTACTAGGAGAAGAGGGAGAGCTAGAGTAGTAGGTGCGGATTCGTATGAACTCCGTAACTATTGTTAGGATTCTATATTTATTTATATTAGAATATACAACAACAATAATAACGATCACATTTCCAAATAGAAACCCGACATCCTTCCCTCCAAAAACTTCGCATCTTGCTCTTGGGGAGACTCGAACTCACAAACTCTTAGTCGGAAGTGGAGGTTGCTTACCATCCTAGCAACCCCTCTCGTCTAATTTCTATTAGTAGAATATATATAAATATTTAATTGTGAACCAATGAGTAAAATGAAGTATAAATTGGATGACAAGTTCAGAGATGATAAAGGAAAAAGAATTTACCAATGAGAAGTCATTTCCTTTTAATGAAGCTTTGGTGTTGTTTGGGGAGAAATAGAAGAAAGGTTTAATAGGTTGTGGTTGGGATATGGAGCTTCTTGATGATATCCAGCTTCCAGCTCTTGCCATATCCCTTCCTTTCTCTCTCCTTATCCTCTATACTACTTGGATATGCCAAATAGGTGAATATATATATATATATATATATATATATATATATATATATATTCTTTCTTGTTTCTTTTTTATATATTTCTTGAATTTTTAATTTTGGCAATATAATTTTCAGATATTTCCTTTTATCTCAAAAGCTTCATTTGTATTTGACGAAAACAAGTATTTTGTTAAAGAGTCTTTAAATGTTAAATAACTTTTATTTTCGATAATTAGGTGCACCTAGATTTAAATTAAGCAACATACTATTTAGCTAAATCAATTCTCTTTTTTGTCTCCGGAGAAGAACGCCACTAATAGCCTGTTTAGCTAAGCTTCTTTTGAAGCAAAAGTATATTTTTTTTTGTAAAAAGTGTTCTTTTTAAAATTAAGTTGTTTGGCCAAGCTTTTAAAAAGAAAAAAGTAGTTTTGAGAAGAAGCAGAAACAATTTTGGAGAAACTGAAGAAAACTAGCTTCTCTCCAAAAGCACTTTTCTGAAAAACACATTTAGAAGCAGTGTTTTAAATTTCAAACTGAATTGTGAGGAAAAACACATTTAGTGGATTGCCTACCTTGTTTTTGACACTTGAGGAAAAATTTCTCCGTTGAAATTTCAAACTGAATTGTGAGGCCTTTTAATTAAAGGAATAACCACATAATACAAAATCAAAACTCAAAAAAAAAAAAAAAAATAACGAATACAGAGGTAGAAAAAGAATAAGAATAGGAAAAAAAAAATACAAATGAAGCACAAGAGTCCGTAGTTTGATAGAGAACATGCATTTTTATAGCCACTTTAAGCAAAATCAACAACAATCCACCCAAATCTCATAAGTGGGTTTTAAGGAAAATAATACGCAAACCTTATTTCTACTTCACGGGTTAGAGATACTGTTTTCGATAGATCCTCGGCTCAAGCAGAAAGCATAAAAATAAGGGAAAATTTCACTCTAGAACAAGTGAACTCCATGCTTTTCAATTTTATAACCCATATTTCAATTTACAATCAACTAACCTAAAAATAATATGCTAAGATTCAACATCCAACTCTAATAAATTCTCAGAATCACTATTTAACTTTTAAAATAGATTCCTCAAACTTTGAAATTAATTTTTGAATAGTAATTGCGACTCAAATATTAATTTAACAAAACAAATTCATTTGAATGGTGAAAATTAGATTTTTAACATGCTTAAATATGTGAGTTTAAATTCCGAATTTGATTTTATGAGAAATTTGGAGTGGGTGTCATTTAGACTTGTTAGAAATAGTATAAGGAGGTTGTATATAAAATTTGAAGTCATTTAATAGAGATTTGGACTGGTTTTGAACAAAAATTACAACTGAAAATCGTGAAAGAAGTTCGTCTACAAACGCTTGTATAAAGATGTATAAAAGTGTATAACAATGTATAATGTGTGTTTATACACACATATACACTATTATACAAGATTATATATAATTATACAAAAATCTGACTCCGTCTTCTTCCTTGCGTTTTTTCTTAAATTTAACTTAAATCTTGCCCAAATCTACTCCAAATCACTTCCAATTTAAATTTTGAACTCTTTTTGATATTTTCAATCAATTGGAACAACATCCAATCCAAACAACTAACAAATTATAAAAAAATTCAAAACCAAAGCTTTGAATGGTCTTCAATGGTGGACTTCTACTTATAGGTGTTTAACGGGTGGGCCGGGCCGGTCCGGGTCCAATTTTTTTTAACCCGTACGGGTTCCTTACCGGGCCGGTTCCGGGCTCTTCCTTAACGGGTATAACGGGTTGGGGTTTTTTCGGGTAAAAATTGACCCGTACGGGTTACGGGTTAAAGGGGCCGGGCCGGGCCGGGTTTAACGTTTTTTTTTTTTTTTTGTAATTTTGTATAACTATTGTAATTTATTTAAAGAACACAAAGTAAATGATACTTGTGCACTTATAAAGTTTCAATGTAAGACTTTAAGTTTGTATTTCAAAAATAAGTTAGATGATTTAGTTTCAATTTAAGACTTTAAGTTTGAAATTGAAATTTAAAAATTGAAGTTTCAAATTTCAATTTAAGACTTTAAGTTTGAATTTCTAAATAATAATTTTAATTTAATACTTTAAGTTTGCTTTCAAAATTAAAGTTCCAATTTAAGAATTTAAGTTTGATTTTTGAAACTTTAAATTTGACATTCAAACTTAAATTGTTAAAGTTTCAATTTAAGATTTTAAGTTTGAATTTCAAAATTAAAATGTTAAAGTTTCAATTTAACACTTTAACTTTGAATTTCAAATTTAAAGTTTCAATTTAAGTTATATTAAGAATTTGTATTACTTTAAAATATAAATTAAAGAATAGAAGGAATATGAGAAAAATTGCACTTGCTGCAAATTGCAAGTGCTTCTTTTATTTCATATTTCATAACTCAAATTTGAAATTTACAAATTGAATGTTTACATCTTTTAAGACTTGAACAAATAACAATAAGTAAATTTGGATGGGTGACCACTTGTTAATATATCTCCAAGTTCCTCGTCTTCTGGGCGATCAACATCTTCATGTCCTTGATTTCTTCAGTTGGATTCGTACAATGTGCATTAGCAACTTCAGTTATTGAATATCTATATTTATAGCAAACTTTTAAAAATAAATATGTATAGTTCCATCTAGTAACTCTCGAGTAGTAGGGTTAATAGTTGTTTGACTATCATCACCATCTAGGCCCCATTCTATCGGGTGTGCAGCTCTCATATGCCTACTAAGCGTTCCAGTTCCCCCTAAATTTCCTACAGTCAAATGTTTAAATGAAACTTTACAAATTTTGCATCTAACTATATCAGAACGTTCAATTAATTCAAAAAAATTCCAAACCTTACTTCTTTTTCTACGATTAGTCGTCGGAGCCGTAGGTGGTCTACCACTAGTGCCACCACCACCACCCTTGTATCAACTCCAACACTACCTACCCCAGCACTAGGTGCACTAGTAGGTGTAGCAGATATATCTTCTTCAATTCTTATTTCATTATCTCCTATTCCATAATCTTCTTGTAATTGATCATAATCTATATTTTCATTAGGCGATGTTTTAGGAATAATAGATATTGGGCTATTACTACCAGATGCTGAAGAATTGCCTCTACTTTTACTCCCCTTATCAGTAACTTTTCTACACGCTTTTTTAGCAGCACTAAACATATTGTGAAATTTAAGGAATAAATAAGCTCAAAATTAATATGCAATTAAAATATTAATAAGAGAAAGAGTTGGAGGGAGTGCACCGAATTGGAGCACTTGGTTATGCAATTCCGAATTTCCGATGTTACCACGAACAAACGTCAAGCCAATATTCCAACTTGAAGTTCAAAACCCGAATGATAAAATACTAGATAATTAGAGAATAGGTGAATGAGAGAATTTGAGATTGAGATGAGAATTTTGAGTGAGAAATGAAGAAGGGGGGGGGGGTATTTATAGATTTACATAAGGCTACATTTGTAAATTCAAAAAATGTTAAAATTTTTTAAAAAATGGCCAAAACTTAAATAGATCCGTTGGCCAACGGATTTTTTTGATTCTAGCCGTTTGGGCCTTTGGGGTGGGGCCCATATATATGAATTTAAAT
>JASVEL010006379.1:0-189113 GCA_032618575.1 Nicotiana noctiflora
CGGCCAAAAAATCGTTAGATATTGTTTGAATTCCGGCCAGAAAGCCGTGAAACCTTTCTACAAAATCCCGGCCAGAAAGCCGTTGAACGTTTGTGAAACCATGATTTTCTTACCCAATACCGAAGAGTCTTTTTAATCACTTTCTGTGTCACAGCTAACTCACGAAATTTTCCTAGCAAAACTGGGGCAGAAAAATTTCGTTCGTTTGTTTGTTTTGCTTGTCTGAATAGGTTTGACCTCGGGACGCAAGGATCGAGATAACCTACAAATGGAACATCAACCAAGAGTGAAGAAAGAACGAGTCCAAATGTTGGAGCAAACAAAAGCGCGGATTGCTCAGAAGATGATTGAAGTAACAAGCTCCGCCGACTCCGTTTCACTCAATGTTACAGAAATAAACAAGCACGAACAGCTTGTGGAGCATCAAGATTCGGATCGAGGTCTACCGCAAATCAGCTAAGATTCAAGATCAAGTTTTCAAGAGAATCATAGATAGGAATCTTGTAACTCATAGTTTGATAGCATAGCTAGTTCATCTTTAATTTCTTTTGGTGTAATAAGGAGATCAGTAAGCAGTAAGCAGCAACATGCAGCAACGATAGCAACAGTAACAGCAAAGTGTCAGTCCACGGTAGTCCCAGCTACCAAAACTTCCCGAACTACATTGACCTGATTCCTGTTTAGCCCGGGATATGTAGGAGGCCTCCGAAGCAAAGGCTCGGTCAAACTCTTTCAAAATGCTTCCCACGGAGTATTCAAACGGGCAAAAATCGCTCGTATTTGCTCATTTATCTTTGCACGAAAACTCTTCGTGGTTTCCGCGCAAAGAGGGCAGCTGTGAGCACGTGATTTTTGCCTAACGTGAATTACTCCCACAAAATAAAAAAAAATAAAAAAAAATTTCTCTATTTTTAATATAATAATAATAATAATAAAATAGTTTTTGTGTTATTTGTAATTTTTCATAGATTATGTGTTTTTGTGTGAGCATGTTTATTTGTTTAATTCAAAAAAATGTGATATATATATATATATATATATATATATATATATATATATATATATATATATATATATATATATATATGCATGTGTGCATTCTTAGGATTTAATTACCAATTGAAAGTAGTCAAGTTTATTTGATAAAAATGGAAAATAACCAAAAAATATGTATTTTTGTATTTAATGTTTAAAGTTTAGTTTGTATGACATGATTTTAATGTGTTAGTTAACATGTTAATTGTTGTTCAAATGTTGATATTTGTGTAGTTTTATTTATTGACTTTGCAAATTAATTAGGAATTTTGTTCAATTATAAAGAAGAGAAGAGAAAAATCAAGAAGAAAATCGAACTGGGCCACTTCTTAATTAAATTCCAGGCCCAAAAAACTAAAATAACCCCAGTCCAACCCAGTTTACCCGGATCGACCCATCCCCATCGTGTAATCTGGACCGTTGATGACATTTCATCCAACGGTCCAGAATATTAGCTTAATTTTAATTACCCAAGACCCCAAACCCTTTCACACCCCAACCAAACAGCCCCTTTCTTTAAACTCGTCTTCACCAGGCGATTTCCGACCGCCCCTGCCACCGTGAACCGCCGGCCGGAAATCGCCTCCGCCGGCGGTTGCGCTCCAAACCACCCCATTTTAACACCATAGCTTCCCCTTCTCCCCCTCTACACGAATCCTTTACCCATCTTACTCGAATCGTTGTCGAACTCTTCGAATATTAGATCGAAAGTTCGCCGGAAATTGAGATTCACCCCAAACCTCTCCAAATTAACACCACACCACCACCGGACTATCCCCTACATGAATCCATGGCCCTTTTTATTCGAATACCACCAGAAATTGTTGAACCCCAAAATCGAAGCTTTTGAACCCTAAATTCCGAATAGGAAATTTGGTAGCCGGATTTCGTTGAATTGAGGTCTAATAGACCTTAATTGATGTGTTTTCACTTAGAAAACACTTCAATTAAGGTCCTTTCGACCTCGAATGACCAAGACCCCAAGTCGGCCGATTCTTTGTTTCAAGGTATTTCTTTTTCTTCTTTGTTTTTGTTTAAATTATACTCGTCGCTTTAGTTTAATTGTTTTGTAATCTTTCGTTTGTTGTTAGTTTTCTTCGGACATCTTCAATTTCTGTTTTCTTCATCTATTTGGGACCTTTTATTTGGTCGACTTGCTTGCTTCTGATTATTTGTTATGAATGACGAAGTTATGAGATAAGAAATCGATTCGATACTTCGTCGAATAGCTAATTCTTCATTTTGGACTGTTTTGGCCGAAATTCCTTGATTCACTGTTTTGAGATTGTTTGTTTATCGATTGTACGTATCGTAATCGATTGATTGTTATTTGAATGTTGGAATGCATATTCCCTTCGATTAATATCGTCAAATGATTGTGTTCTACATTTTTGTGTTGTTGGCCGAGACTTGCCGAAATCGTTGATTCGTCGATCAATTGTTATCAATCATGTGTTGCAATCAATTAGTCGGATGTTGACGATTGGTTTCATATTGTTACATTTTTGGCCGAGAAGCCTTGGAATCACTGTTTTATCAGTTTTTATTTGTTATCAATGATACATGTTGTGTTTAATTGAATGTTTGTCTAATCTCGTAGAAATGGTTGTGTGAAACCTCGGGCAGTGCTTTGTTTTGCTTTGAATTGAACTGTTCTGTTTAGTCGTATGATTCTGTTGATTAAGCTTAGGAAATATGGATTGGATATAGCTGTATTTCCAATGGGACTTTAAGGAAAATATAGCTGTAACTCTAATAGGTTTTAAGGAGAAGATAGGTGTAATTCTGATAGGCTTCAGAAATGAAACTAACAACCAAGTTTCAAAGAGTGCAATGCACATGTAAAGGCTAGTGGAACCTGCTGGACAGCAGGTTATGACACTAATTTCTGCCCTTTCGGAGTTCTTTAATTAAAAAGCCATACTTATACAACTGAAAAGTGAAGAAAAGGTAAAAGAACATAGGCTGGACAGATCTGAAACTAAAAAAGGGGTAGGGCTGTTGCTTTGGATCTCTAGGCTATAAAAGGATACACAATCACTGGCAGAAGACACACTCACAGAGAACACTCTCTGGAAAATACTCACACTCACAGATATACTCACTGAAAACAGAAAGAAAACAGAAACAAATTGAGGGATACATAGGAAAACAAAGAGAGAGTTCTGGCAGTTTAGAAAACAGATATAGAGAAAGCTTTGGGAAAACACTGAAAAACAGGAACACTGCCAGATTTTCGAGTGTTTGAAAATCAGATAAATACTGTTTCATAACTTCTAGTTTTTCTTGTTTTCTTTTGGTAATCAAGTCTTGGATTGGTTGAGTTCATACTTGGGAATTGGGATTTTGTTTTGGCTATTCTAATTGTCCCATTGTTGTTGGTGTTTTGCTGTTGATCTTAAATCTGGGCTATTTTGGTGTGCTGATTTGCTGTTGCTACTGTCTCGCTGTTCTTGTTCACTGCCGAACAAGTCACTCACTTCTTCTTTTGATTTTGAATTCCAGGTACACATCCTTGGATTGTCTATTGCTTTTACTGGAAATAAAAAATGAAAGCATGTTTTGAATATTGCCGCAAAGCCATTATATGAATGATACTGTTAGCTATTTGTTAAACTAAGGATTGTTAGTTGAGATAGAAATTGTACTATTAATCAGTGAGAGGTTAAGAGTATACATAGTTCGTATATCTACTTAATTTTGTTTTTCCAGCATGTATACTTTGAAACAACATCCGTTAGGCTTGTATTTGTAAACTAGGACTTTCTTCAAACTATTGTTTAAAATAGACACTAGTTTTCATTCATGTTCGTTTAGTGCTTGTTAAATGTTCGGATCTGTATAAGTAAAAGGCTTGCTAGTTCGGATTGAGATTCTCTTCGATACTTTAAATAGGTAATTTGTTAAAGTCAAGCAGTTTAAGCATATTTAAAGTGTTAGTTTGATTAATGTTAGCTATTAACATAAGATGTTCGGGATCATTTTCGAGTTTTCTTCACTTGATTTTTCTTTGAAATTTATTTGTAATTAAGCAAACAAGATAAGTTAGCCCGGGCTTTAGATGCCAATGTTAGGTCGATTTTAATCGCATAGTCTTGATCTCGCTAATTAGCATCGGATTAAGGATAGTAAACAATCTTACTTTTAATAATTGGATCAAGGTGAATTATTTCTATTTCGCACATTTTGATCGATTTTCCGTTAGTTTTACATCTTGTCATTTAATGTCCAGCCATAAGTCAAAAGCTAGGAAATAATGCATCATTCGGTACGATTCTTTAATTAGAAATAATTCTAAAGGATACGCTGTTTAAATAAATTGATTTTTTTGGTTTAATTTTACAATGGCTTTAAATCGGCAGATTTTCAAATAAGCAATTCGGATTTTTTTTTATTTATTCACCTATCTGTTAAAGTCCGAATCTTTGTTATAATTAGTCTTTCTTTTGGTATGGTTTTTCAAATTAATAGAGCGGTTTAAAGTTTAATTAGAGCATATAATTTATAAGCATGTATAAAAATCAGGATATTTTAGCCATTTATAATAATTGAAGCGACCGTGCTAGAACCACGGGATTCGGGGTGCCTAACACCTTCCCTCGGGTCAACAGAATTCCTTACTTAGAATTTCTGGTTCGCAGACTTCATTTGAAAAGTCGTAATTTTTCTCGATTCGGGATTTAAATAAATCGGTGACTTGGGACACCTTAATTTATTCCAAGTGGCGACTCCTGAAATAAATAGAATAATCCCGTTTCGAATATTGTCACTTAAATTGGAAAAACTCCCCTTGCGCTCCTACCCCCGGGTAGCGGGCGCGCCAAAAGGAGGTGTGACAGGGGTAACGCTACATACATCCTACTCTTCCTAGACCTCACTTGTGAGATTACGCCGGGTTGTTGTAACCAGTTACTTTGTACCATTTCCTCTGACTAATGTGGCCAATATAGCCATAAAATGGGTTGCAAAGCGAGTAAATGCAGTACTTTATTGTTGAGAGATTTGACAAGCTCTACCTTGCTGGTCAAGAGGAGGAAGATTGGATTAAATTTTATACCACAGGATTGAAATCTTAACCAATTTAAAAGCAAACCCTTGTTTAGTTTAGAACTCATGGCTATACACTCTGAAGGCAAAGGCATGTCAAACATGCTCGCTTTTGGCAAATTTAAAGGATCAAATTTATTCAAAAATATTGTTTAGGGGGGGGGGGTGTCTGTACTACACCTATTCAAATATAAGAGAGCATTTGTCATTTTCTCTGTAATCTTACAAGGAAATAGTAATAATAAGGGAAAAGGGCCAAAGTTAGAAATTAGTCACGTTAGTACTTCGTTCTACTTTACGGCTAAAATTGTCCCTAACGTTAACAAAGTATGCAAAATTGTCCCTACTGTTACTAAAATAGATAAATTTGTACCTAAATCTAACGCATTTTCTACGTGGCAACTGGGACCCCCAAAATAATGTGCCAATTAGGCTTTTTTTACTCGCACACCCTTTTAATAACCCGCCCCACTTTATAATAACCCGCCCCAAAAAGTCATCATCCTCATCTTTTCTCTGTAAATAAATTTCTGCATAACCCACCAAAAACTTCCGCTGTAAATTTCTTGTTCTCCCCATTTTTTTATTTTTCAATTTCTCATATATCCGTATATTATTTTTATTTCTATCTCGTGCCGGATAATGCTAGATAATTTTATTATTCAAAAATCTCCGGCAGTCATTATTCTCAGTAGAAACTTCACGGCGGGAAGAAGAGAGTGGTGGAGCAGCGTGATGGTTGTCATGACAGAAGCCGCCGACAACTGTTTCTTCATGTGTGATTGAGAAACATAATATTCTCTTATTTAAAATCAAAGGGAATCACCTAAAATTACAATCATCAGATTAATTTTTAAAAAACTACACTGATAAAACAAGATATATTTATTGTTCAATAAGTAAACTTTCCCACATATGGTTCTATATAATCTATTTTATATCATAAATTGGTGAAAGAAGGTGGTGGACTGGTGAAGCGGTGGTTGTTTATTCATATTTCTGATCTTCAACTTTTCACAAGAAGAGGGTAAACGGGAAGGGAAGGGTCCAAGAAATAGGCATGAGTCAAAAAAATAGGCATCGGTCAAAAAAATGAGCATGGGTCTCTTCAATTCGGGTTGGTATTTGCTTAGTTGACACATTAAATGAGGGGTTCTACTGCCACGTAGGAGATTTGTTAGATTTAGATACAAATTTATCTACTTTAGTAACGGTAGGGACAATTTTGCATACTTTGTTAACGGTAGGGACAATTTTAGGCGTAAAGTAGAACGTGGTACTAATATGACTAATTTTGATAGTAGGGATATAATTTTGGGCATTTTTCCTAATAATAATTTCAAAAAAAATGGAAATCAAACCAACCCTAAAGGCTAAGATCTCTTCATTTTTTCAATCTTCTTTCATTTTTCCCCCTCTATTTTCCGTAAAATTAGCATGGTCTAGCCAGTTTCAGATTGGTTATTCAAATATAACCAGTGTTTACCAAGTCGAACAGTATTTTCGCTCAAATTTATCTTTAGTTGAAAAGTAGTTAAGTTTCGATTACTTTTAAAACTTGACTATTTTTGAACGATCACTTATAAAATGACTATTTTTGAATTTCTCCCATATGTTCTTTTCAATTTCTTTTTTTTAAAAAAACAGTAAGATATGTAGAAGATTTTGCCACCTCTAGAAAAGAAAAACAAACAAACAAAAAAAAAAACTCCTAGTTTTTTATAATTCCGCATTCCCCCAAAGGCGTATAAAACTACCAACAAATAATTGTGGGGTTTAAGTAGGGCTTTAACTGAAATTGAATCTGAAAACTTGAATCCAGACCCGACCCATTTTTCCCTCCGGCAACTGTGAACCTCCAGAAAATGGTCGGCTTCCATGTTCTCCGAACCGCCCGTCGCCTTGCTCGGTGCTCTCTCTCCTCCCTTCTTCTTCGTGGTTCACCTTCTGTAACTCTCTCTCTCTCTCTCTCTCTAACTATGTTCTTCACACGGTGTTATTTTTTGGTTTAAAATTTCGTTCTTTATGTTGATAATTATATATACATACATTAATTGGGTGATCTCTGAAGAGTTTTCTGTTTAATGTAGGCGTTTGGATCATTTTCGAAAGTGAGATGTAGGAGATACAACACGTCAACGAGGAATCGAGCTGGGGTTTTGTTCCCGTCGAATTCCTTAAATGGTATATGTCATATTATACGCTTATTTCTAATTGGGGTTGTTCAAGTTTTAGTGATAAAATAGCCTTTTTGTATCTGGGGTTTTGTTTCCATCGAGTTCTTTAAATGGTGTATGTCATATAATAGGCTCATTTATATATAGGGTTGTGTAAATTTTGATAAAGTTATTGCCTTTTTTTATCTGGGTTTTACTTCTATCCTTCTATTGGATTCTATGAACCATAGAGAGTGGTCTGGAACTCTCTGTGAAACCAATTTAGGGGCCAGTGAGTGTTGGCCTAATGATGTCGATTTATGCTCTAATTATGTTGTGTTTTTTGCAACTAGTTTGGGTTAGAAGGTGTCTGGTACTGCTGTACTGAAGAACCATGAGGTCTCTGGATCAAAATCCTGTGGGGGCGGAAAACACTATGTCATTTCTTCTCATCTGCCTAAATATTGGTGGGTAGAGTTACCCGATATCGGTGCTGGTTGGTGGAAGGTAGCAGCTACCCGATGGAGTAGTCGAGATACCCACAAGCCGGTATGGTCGTACGGACACCGTGGTTTATTGGTGCGTAAAGATTGTAAATTTAAAACTTGTAACTATACTCCTATACTTGACCAAAAAGAAAGAAAGAAAAGAAACCCAATTAGTAGTGGCACTTCCCTTGCTTCGATGCTATTGAGGAAATAGAGTTAGAGATGTTTGAGGAAATAGGTGAGAAAGGAATGGAGAGGGTTAGGAGGGATTGTGCTTTTTGAGTTTTCTGGAGTTTTGGTTGAGAGGAAATGATGAGAGAAGGAAGGAAAGCTTAACTTTTCTAACTGCCCAAATTCAGCGGAATGGAGCCTTTTAAATGAATCTTTATGATGCTGCTATGTTTTTAGAAAAATTATGTCTATAGAATCATGTTTCCATGTGTCTGGTATACGATGTTCAATTAAACAAACAAGTTTTATCCGTAAAGTGTTTGTACCTATCTTAAACCACGTCGGGATAGGTGTCATGGGAAATGAAGTTTTCGGAAAGCATGATATATATCTCTTCATGTTTCATTGGCAAGGAGAGAATATAAAGGAAATGGCATTAATTGACGCTAATACTTTTTTTTTTGTTTATTGTGCCAAATGTTTGTTCTGCCAGTATGTTTAAGTTTCATTTAAAATTTTGTTTAAAGAAGGTTAAGCTTTTGCTATTTACTTTACCCTCTTCTTTTCTCTTTAAATTCATCTAAGCATTATCCTTCTTATTCCACTTCTTCCATGCGAATATATCGAAACAGTTAGTACTCTATCTTTTCCTTTCCTTTCTTTGGGAGAGTATTTATTCTTGTTCATGATAATACCTATTAAGTAGGAAAAGTTTAGGAGTGGAATTTCTTGATACTAGTGTCTAGGGAGAATTCTCTTGAGTTGAGACCTAATGGGGTATTTGCAATGTTCAGACTCTGGTTTTTGGCTAGTAAAACTTTATATCGATCTTGGAACATTGTGTATAAGTTTGTTCAAGTTTTGTGTTTTAAATTTTATATTGTGAGGAGCCTAGTTAGGTTTTTCACCCGAAAGCTCATCAGTCCTTGCTTCAGAAAGAGCAATTTTGGTAGGAAATGGATCTAGTCTTTTCCTTAACAAAATCCCATTGACCTCTATATAACATAATTGGGTATATCAGCTAGTGCATGAACGATAGTTTGGTGTTATTCTATATATTGGAGTTACCATGAATACTTCGAGCGATCACTTTGAAGAAGTGTAAATAATTCTTAATGCAATTCTATGTGAGGGAGTAACTGTAATTACTTGGATAATAGATTTGCAAATTGAAAGTAAAATACTATTCTCTCCAAGCGGACACCGGATGATATAGCAATGGGAAGTGTAAATCGTTCTCCAATTGGGTTAACAGGAGATCCAGAAATTGAAAGGAAGACATATTTCTTGGCCAGGGAAAGCCATTTATGGCGAATACAAAAGTTTACAGTTGTTAACTTTATGGTGTAGTGTAATTTGAAAAATGTAAATGATATAGATGTTATGATGGATTCCCTCAGCTCCCTGCATAATTTAAAGGGACAGCTATCCTCTCTATGCTTTTGTCTATAACCAATTGCTATTTAGTGCTGTTTCCTGAATAAAATCTTTTTGACTTATCAAAACTTACTTCGAATACTTAGGAGGCTACTGCACCGAACTTGATGTTTGTTTCCTCATGCATGATGCAAATAGATGTTATGGAAACCCAAGATGCACGTGTATTAATTTTTCATGTGTTTTGTTTAATTTCATGTTCTAAATTACTCTTTCTCTCTTGTTGGTGTATTGCAGCACAGCCAGTTTGTACCTCAGAGACATCACATGATCCTTTGTCAGGATATCATTTTTTGCAGGTCCTGGTCAGTTGCTTTTGTAGATAGATGTAGCACAGAGTAAATTTTCCTGGAATTGTTAATTACGAGACACTTTAGCACCCTTCTGGGTTCTGTTTCTTTTCCACTTTTCTCTCTGTAGGAAACAAGTGGCTTTCTTTGTAATTTCATCTCTTCGTCTCTTGTGGATGACCTGAAGTTTTTTTGTGTTTCAGAGGCATGAACAATATTGTACTGCTGCTGGGAATGAGGAAAAGCAAACGTAAGTTCTTCCAGGAATTGTTAACATTATTCTCTTTCCTGCTATAGCACTTACTTTTCTCTTTAAACCAGGAAACATAGCTTTCTTTAAACTGGATATAAAGATATGCTGCTTGTCACTATTGCCCTTACGTGAAAGAGTAAACTAGATTGATGAACATCTAAAGGGGAACTTCAGTCTGCTATGAAACAGAACAGTCTTCTTTGGCATATAAATTGACTGAGTGTTATTGAAGTTATCTTGTACCTCTTAGCTTTTCTTCACCTCGAATTTGTTAATGTTCTCTGTTTACCCCTGCAGAATCTCAGTGACCTTCGTTGACAAGGATGGCGAAGAGAAGCATATCAAAGTCCCTGTTGGAATGTCTATGCTAGAAGCTGCACATGAAAATGACATCGAGCTTGAAGGTGCCTTGTTGATGCATCGTAATTCTTATGTGTTGAATCAATATTGTCATCCTCGACCAGATTAGTTTAGATTCCAGGGCAGGTAATGTGGCAGAGCTAGTTGACACTGGAATGGGAAGAAGCATGGAGCCGATAATGGTAGTTGGGCATATATTAGACACATTAGTAACATTCTTTCCAAATTATGGCCTAAACATTTCAATTTCAAATTTACACTTAGACAATTAATATGAGCATCAGTTGCACAGGTCTGGATAACATTACTGGATGACACGTCTCCCTACATTTATTTAGGGCACTGGGACAAATTGTATACCAAAACAATTTTGGGGGTTTTTGGCGGAATTTACATTTCTTAGCATATCAACTTTCGCATGCCTTAATTACCTGTTCAAAAATACAAAAAACAAAAGACTCCATGCCTTATTCTGTTAAGTTTAACCAAATACCATTTGCTTTGATGCAGGAGCATGTGAAGGGTCACTTGCCTGTTCCACATGTCATGTGATTGTTATGGTATGTAATCATATGATTAGGCCAATGCCATAAACCCCTCCGACACCTCAGTTGGGGCTTTCCCGGGTCAAGAATCCATTTGAATGTTGTGATCTTGTAACTGAGCTACATTTGTTATCTGAATTTCGACGACTTTGAACAGGATGTGGACTACTACAACAAGCTAGAAGATCCAACAGACGAAGAAAATGATATGTTGGATCTTGCTTTTGGCCTCACTGAGACGTAGGTCCCTTCTATTCGTATTACTTATCAGTTACTCTAATTTCTCAAGCTTCACATATGTTCTGCATTGGTTGTCTACAGGTCTCGTCTAGGTTGTCAAGTAATTGCAACACCTGAACTTGATGGACTTCGGCTAGCTCTTCCTGCAGCCACGAGAAACTTTGCTGTTGATGGCTATAAGCCGAAACCACATTAGAGATTCTCTAACATGGATAAAGTCAGCTGCCAAAAATCAAAGCCAGTTTTGTAGGCCTTTTACAAGTGAGTGTATAATAATACCTTTAGGGTGAGTATTGCATCACATATTATGCTGGAAATTGTGACCAAAGTCAGCTGTTGTTTAGGCAATTAGTCAAAAGAATTGATTGATTATATTTATTATTAATAATATCTCAAGGCTCTGCTCCATTTTGGTTGGTTTATCTTTTCTCTAGGTTGCATTTTAGACATTAGTTAAATAGTTGTGCCAAATCAACATTAGGAAGTGTCTTTATTGTCATTAAGTCTTGTATGATTTATTATGTTTATCTTTTTCCTTTTAATATTTGCTTTCCTGTATGTATTCTAAATATGAGGTGCAGTGCGGGGATCAGGGGCGAATTTAGGGGGAGCAGAAGGCTTCACCAAAATCACCTTCACCGGAAAATTACATCGTATATATAAGGCGAAATTTTTTTTGTGCCTCGATATATTATATTTTAAATTCCCTTGACACAACCTAAAAGTTTAGCTCAGGAATTAAAAGGGGTTTAAAACCTTTGTAAGGTTGTTGGTTCAATTTTAGCGACAGTCTCTTTTAATTTATTTTGTTAACCCCTTTAGCTAAATTCTACCTCCGCCATCGGTGGAGATCAGAGTGGTGGTTAGGTAGTTGGTGATTACGCAAGCTGGTGTATTTTTATTTTATTTTTATTATAATAGCAAAATAATTGAACGATCCAATATGCAGAAATAAAAGAACTAGATATCCAAATACTAAAATCAAGAATTCTGTTTTTCTCATTTATCCAAACTGTAATAACCAAAATTTGTATATATACTGATTAACTTAAGAGTTTTAAAATTTATTTAAATAATTAGTGAACCTAATTAACTATTACACATATTAAGTTGGATAATAAAATAACTGAGACAATAAATAATGAAAAGTAAATGGGCTGAACTTCATGTATTTTCCTTTTGGCCCATGTATAAATACATAGGGTATAGGAAATTTTGCCACCTATAGAATAGGTTAGTACCATATTTATAACATATAAACACCTTTTTAAAATTTTACATAATATAATAACCTTTTTTATTTTGTAGCAAAAAATTTAAATTTAATACTTTCCTATATTTAAGCCTTACTAGATGGTACAAAATATTTTTCTCTCACCAATTATGGTATAACTCCCGTTTTTTATGAAATGACGTCGCTTAATACAACTTAATACACCTAAATACAGATTCACCTTCCCATGATTTGCGCTAAAATGTTACTTTTTTCCCGCTTAATACAGCTTAATACACCCAAATACAGATTATGATTTACAGGAATTCCTGTTTGTGCGGCGTCATTTCATGTTGTATTATTGAATACAATTCGTTTAATCCACTATATACATTATAAAATAACGTAAAACATATCTATATCACGTAATATAGGAAATGATTTCTATTTATTGCTAATTAGGTCTTAATAAATGTCTTTTGTGAAAAATTCTCAAAAATGGTTATTTAGGTCTTACTAAAAAATTAAAACAGAACAAGGAATTAAAACAAAGAGAAGCAGAACTCGAAAGCGGCGAAGAAGAAAAGCTGGAAATTAGAATCAGGTAATTTGCATATTATTTAGTTTGTAATGATTATATCAACCATTGGGAGACAATAATTAATAACACAATCACTACTTGGATTAAAATGAAAAAAATAAATAATAATAACGAGATATACTGCCATGAATCGGAAGAAATTACTACTATGCTATGGGATTATCCCTTTGACCCTCCCCGAGATTTTTTATATTTTAACGTAAAAACATTTAATTTAGTCCTAATATAGCTATCTTAGCTAATTTTGACTATTTTACTTTATTTTTACCTTAAACTAAAAAATAGCAAAAAATATAGTTTGATTAATATTTTGTAGTCATTTTATACTTGAAAAATACAAAAATAGTACTTTATATTTTATCTTTATATAAAAAAACAAAAATTACAATTTTTTTTAATTAATAATGTGTAGTCATGAAAAATACAAAAATAATACTTTTTATTTTTATTTTTATATAAAAACAAAAATTACAAAAAAAAGTTTCACTAATATTTTGTAGTTACTTTAATCTTGAAAAATATAAAAATAGTTTTTATTTTAATTGTTAGTCTTATTTTTATAATTATTTTGCTTATTTAGAATTAATTAAATTAAATCATGTTTTCATTCTCGGTTCCAGACATAAAATAATATTCGAATTTAAATTATCCGGTTTGAAAAAAAAGGAAAAAGGCAAAATCCATAAAAAAAATAGAAAAGAGAAATAGAGAAAGAAAGAAAGAAAAGTCAAAGAAAGGAGGAAGAAAAAATGGAGAAAAACGAGAGAAAAAATAAAAAATGAAAAAAAAAAAACAAAGAGAAAAACATAAAGAAAGGGGGATGAGGAAGAACGAATGGGAGAACAAAAAAATAAAAGAGAGGAGAGAAAATACACTGTTGCCTTATCTTCTTCAGGAAAACGGAGAGCAAAAAACCATACCGACAAAAATCCTAGCCTCGCGTCTTCGTCCTCCACGACTAGCTCGTCTTCAGCCTATCACACTCCTCACCATCGCCATCTCCATAACCTCACGTTGTTAGCCACAAACGACCACTCCACCATCATTGTTTCTTCTCCTCATCGTCAACCTCCAACAGCCCATCGCGACAGCAACCAGACGATCCCTTTCCGTCGACTGAACCAGCAACAATTACCAACGACACATACAGTTTAGGCACGCTTTTAATAATATTACTTTCTTAAATTCGAGTGCATATTTATGTGACTCAAATCCAAATCTCAACGGAGTTGAAATGTGTCAATAACCACTGGTACATTGATTGTGACGTGGTTAGAAATACGTTTTCGCGACGTTGCAATTCTTTGTAAAAATAACAATAATATTAAAAGCGGTTAAAAGTTAAAATTTGCACTAAGACATGGTATAAATCAGATAAATAAGCCGAATATGACAGTTGAGCGACCGTGCTAGAACCACGGAACTCGGGAATGCCTAACACCTTCTCCCGGGTTAAGAGAATTCCTTATCCGGATTTCTGGTACACACACTATTAAACAGAGTCATTCTTTTCCTCGATTCGGGATTCAACCGGCAACTTGGGACACCATAAATCTCTGTAGTAGTGACTCTGAATTAAATAAATAAATCTCGTCTCGATTGTCCTTAATTTGGAAAAACTCCATCGCTCCCTCGCGGGTTTGCGAAAAAAGGATGTATGACAGCTCTGGCGACTCTACTGGGAAAATTTTCCAAAACTTCGGTTCAGGGTTCAAGAATTCGAGCTCAGTTAAATTGTTATATTTGGCTTTATTTGATTTTTCTACATGCTTTCATGCTTAATGTGCTAAATGTTACCGCTTCAATATTATATGGATTGTACATATAAACTGTGCCGAAACCAATATCCTCTCTAAGTCTTCTAAATCATGAAAAAGGGTGCACTTCGTGTGACTTCTTTTCTGTATAGTATCTCATTCCCACTTTAGAATGAGGTTTGGATAAGTTGCAAAACCGGTGAAGCTTCTGTAATCCCGGGCTGCCTCCTCCTCGGCTCGAGCTGTCCGCTCAGGTTAGCTAGGTCTAGACTAATAAACCTAGGGTTTAAACCTAGAAGAACAATAAACTCATGCCGGATCCCTAGTAGGACGTTTGTTTGCATCACGTGCATTTGACTTAGGGGACTCAACACAGGGGTTGGGTCCGTCTAGGACAGCTCACCTGAAATGGAAAGACCATCATACTGCATCCTATTTATTTTACGCATTTATTTGCTTCAGACTTGCATGCTGACTGGTTTTTAATATTGAGGAAAATGAAAAAAAGAAGAAAAATTTGTTAGTTTCCAAATAATTTGTTTTTAATTAAAAAGAACAGAAAAAAACATTTTTTTTAAATTAAAAAAAATGTGTGATTATTTCTTAAAATAAAAAAAAGGTTTAGTTTTTTTTCAATAAAATAAAAAATAATCTGTTTCATTTACAAATGTAGCTTATTTTATTTAAGCGAACTACGCCGGTTTGATTCTCACAGGGTGTGGGATACGTAGGCAACCCTCATCGGGTCCAACTACCCTTTTACAAAAATAACCAGCAAAAAAAAAACAAAAATGTCAAAATTTTAATTCTTGTCATAAATAAGATGGGTGGTGCCGCCTTTATCATATATGGTCGAATGTTCCCGAAAAGGACGCCGGAAGGCTGACTTTGCATAAACGACCACCTTTGGTCATTTTTAGCTAAACGGCCACCTTGGGTCGGTTAGCTAATGCGACCTTAAAATCTTCGTCCTCGGGGCGCTGAAAGGTCGTGTTTGCAATACCGTGTCTTTTGTTTTAATTCAGAAAAGAAAAAAAAGTCAAAATTTTAATTTTGTCATAAATAAGTTGGGTGATGCCGCTTTTGTCAAATATGGCCGAATGTTCCCGAGAGGGACGCCGAAAGGCTGACTTTGCATAAACGGCCACTTTTAGTCATTTTTAGGATTTTTGGTCAATTAGCTAACGCAGCCTTAAAATCTTCGTCCCCGAGGTGCTGAAACGCAGTGTTTGCAAAATCATGTATATTATTTTAATTTGAAAAAAAATAAAAAAATAAAGTGTCACTGGCAAGTAAATGTTGTTTGAATTTTCGGTCAAAATAAGTCAAGTCAGTTTCGGTGGTGTTTTAAACCGTTCTTGCCGGATAGCCTTAGAGTATCTTTCAATTGTCGAAAGGCTATTTTCGTAAAAGAACAGACAAGTTTGCAAATAATCCTCCCCAGCCTCAAAATTCATGTGAAAATTGGGAAGGGGCTACGCTTGCAAAAACAACCATTTAAAATTAGCAAACAGTGAAAGGAAGTTGGCCATTGTTTTGAGTTTGTAATTCTTTTGATTAGAGTATGTCTGTTATTTAATTTTCGAGTCTGTAGGTAGTCTTTTCGTCAAAGTCTTTTAGTTTTATCAGTTTTTAAACCTTTCTTTTAAAATCAATGTTTGTGTTTATTATGAAAAAACTGAAAATTCCAAAAAACAAAATGTGTTTTATTGATTGTTTTCCATTTATCAACACGAACTACGCAAGGTCCTGATTCATGCGGGGTCATGATACGTAGGCAATCTCCATAAGATTCGACCACAACAAAAAAAATATCAAAAAAAAATATTGTTAATAATGAGGCCCGACTGAGTCCATTCTAACATGTCATGTCTTGAATTATAGTGAAAGTCAAGGTGGTTGGTTGTGGTTCTCTTCCTGCAACGCAAAGTCAAGGAATAATGGCAGAAAACTTCATAACCAAGTGGGTTGATACCGATGCTCGACCACAGCTGGTTGAACGGAACCACGGGTTAGTAGAAGAAGTCAAGATATTGAGACAACATATGGCTGATATGTATCGGGCGTGGATGGATGGGAAAGCACCACCCTCGCCACCGCCTAGCTTCCTGGACTCTGTCCTTACCCGTACACTGAACCCGAATGCCAGATGATCCCCCACACTCTCCATATATACCCGCCTATCACAACTTTCCCATCCACCGCAATAGCTCCATCACTCGGTATCCATCTATCTTTTCCCAGGAGTGCCCTCCAGTCACATCCACTGTTCCCGACAATAAACACCCACCCGAAGCTCATGTTGCCCAGCATTACCCCTCCGATGTTGCTCACCAGGGCCCCAAACAGAACCCACAGGTTGAACCTCCCCAACGACAAGGTCCAGTGGTCGTCTTTGATAACGGCCCTCTATGTCGAACCCATGGATATCCTTGTAATTCTCCTGGACCCTACTTCTCCCCACGAGCATACCAGAAACCCCACGGGTCAGGTTTTAGGCCAAATCAGGGCTTTAGAAATGAGAGGCTACTGAAACGAGAAAAGGCTCTCACCCCTTTGGGAGAATCATATGCCAGTTTGTTCCACAAGTTGAAGCAACTGGGCATGTTGAAACCAATTCAGATAAAAATGCCAAATCATCGGTCAAAGAGGTGTGATTTTTCTCAAATGTGCGCATATTGCTCAGATGCCCCGGGGCATGACACAGAAAAATGTTGGAAGCTTAAAAAAACAATTCAGGAGCTTATCAATGCAGGCGACATTGACGTACAAAATCCAGATACAGTCGACACCCGTATGGTTGATGTAGAAGGCAGTGGCTAAATATGTTGTGCTTGGTAATTGGAAATATGCTTCATTTGGGGGTTATCCAAAAAGGAACTTTGATGGTTTATTTTGTTGTCATTTCTGTCGTCCAGATTATTTTAGGGTTGTAATCTGGATATTGTCTTGTAACTCAAACCCTTCTATCATTTTATTTGTACCATTTTCTGTTTGTTTGTAATATCTCGTTTAGTGTTGTCTAGGTTTGTTCACAGGGTCTTACCCCAGTTTATTATGTTTGTCGTGTTGTTTGAACCGTTTCACTGTCTAATGCAATTCTTTGTCTTCCGTTATTTCTAGTCATTTTTCTAAGTCTTTCCTCTTTATAGTCCCTTTTCCTTTCAACTCTAGTGACATAGCATGCACGCGTAAGGTAGGCCTAATCTTAAAAAGTTAATCACAAAAACCATCGGGAAGAGATCGAGATATTTAAATGAAATAAGAGCTGCTTGAGATTATTTGGAACCCAAGTCATGAGAAACTGGTGCATGTAAAACACAAAGAAAGCCTTAAAGGCAGATTGGCCATGTTGACATAGGGGTCGTTCATGGTAATAAAAATGAGACTGTTGCCCAACAAGGCTTTAAAGATATAGTGAATGTCTAATTGTGTTATTGGCACTTGGCATATTTTGAAGATTGGAATGACGGAGGCATTTTGTTCTGCTATCCAAACGCTTTATCCATCGTCAACCCTTTGAGCCTTATTTTAATTTCTTACATACCCCTCCTTCGGAATCAATAGCAAAAATTAGAAAAACAAATGTGGAAGATAAAGAAAAAAACAACAAAAACAAAAAAATGAAACAAAAAGTAAAAAGGAAAACAAGAAAAATGAGGAATTGGGAACTAAGTTTGACCTGATTCCTCAAAGAGGATACGTAGGCGCTTCACAGCTCGGTCATAGTGTAAATAAAAATCAAAAATCCCCAAACAAGAAACTGGGGCAAAAGTTGTATTTTTTATAAATAAATCTAATTCCGAAGATTGTAATTTTAAACCCAAGTTGATTTATTTTGAGCCTTTTATACCCTTTTCTTTCTAGCCCTATCCAAATTCACATTACGGTGCAAAGAAAGACCTTTTGACCAATCTTCAAAAAAGGGCCAAGTCAGGCAAATGAGAGAAGTCTTATCAGAACTTAGCACTATGATTCCTAGCAGAAAAGACTCTGATCTCCAGCAGAAGAAATATGAGAGAGTCTTAGTGGTAACACCCAAAACCCCAACTGAGAAGTAATGAGAGAGTCTTATCGGTGAAAACCTTCACGGGCACCATAAGGCAATGAAAGCTTGAGAGAAAAACCAAAATGAGAGAGGCTTGATAGTGAAAACCCTTCGGGCACTACAAGTCGAATAAAGATTGAGAATCAGATGGAAATCACCAGACATAAATCTTGAAAGACGATTGACAATAGAGGATAGGCCATATGTGCATGTCATGACCATTAAAGTCGGTATCCTGCATTTGATAGGATTTTATTTTATAGTTTCTCTTGTTAGAGAATCATTTTGTTCTTTGTCTTCTATTTTAGTTTTCTTTTATCTTTCTCCTTTCATAAAAAATTCCCTAGTAGAGTCTGTTGGTTAGAACAAATTAGAAATGACTTCAAAATTTGCCATCAGCTTTCCAATTATGCAAGACGGAATCTGATTGGTACACCCAAGTGGTATAAGTCAGGAGGGAACAAACGCAAGGCCAGTGTCCAGAAGGATATTCCCCAGCAAGAGGAAATTGACAAAGGGGTGGATCAGCAAGAGGATACCTCCATCAACAATCGAAGGTTAATCACCTCAAGGTCAAGGCCAGTGAGACTCAAAGATCGGGGAAATGCCCATTCCCTAGATATCCCACAAAAGAAAGGGTGATATCCCCAGCAGAAAGGTATTTCTAGTGACAAGGATGAATGAAGAAAAAGGTTCATCAGTAAAACATGGAAGATCCTCAAGCAGGGTCACTGTCATAGGAATTTGGGTGATCAGGATATCAGTGGAAAACAATGGGAAAATGGCTTATGAATAAAAGTTGTCAAGAAGGGCGGGGAAGCAAGAAAGGAAAAAAAAAACTATCCCCAACAGGAATATTCTCCCCAGCAAATAATCACATCCCCAGCAAGTTTTGAAATGAAATGCAGAGCAGGGAAAAAAGAGGAGAACCATCCCCAGCAGGAGCATCACAACCAACCACCGCATTTTTAAACTAATAAATTTTATTTGATTTGAAACAGGAAAAGGAAATGGCGTTGATGGCGGAAAGGCATGCCACAAGGAAGATTATCAAACTGGGGCAGAAAATTTTCCTTTCATTTGAAAAATTTTCTGGAAGACAGGTATCCATTTGGGGAAGAAGAAAGATAACACTAGTTTTAAGGGAAGTGGACCTTGAACCTGTATTATCCCCAGCAGTGTGGAAAGAAAGAAAATAACAAGTTTCAATGAAAGAAGTTGTATCCCTAGCAGACAGAACAAAAAGGATGAAACTTGTGTTCTGAAAAGCAAAAGGCCAGTGTCATCCCCAGCAACTTTCAGAAGAGTGAAGCACCAGTTTTGAAGAAATGAAAATCCCTGAGCAGTGTTATCCTCAACAGCGTTATCCACGGCTGATAACAATTTTATCCCAAACAGGTAAGTAAATAATCCCCAAATAGTGTTATTCCCAGCAGTTTCGAAGGAAGACAACACTAGCTTTAAGGGAAGCAGTTCTGCAAGAAGGTAATTCAGGAAGAAGGAAATAGTTTAAGAGGAAAAGGGAGACGCACTTCCCAGTTTAAATCAATGAGAGTTTAACCCATAGGAGACACACTTCCTAAGTTTATTTTCAGGCATAGGAGACACACTTCCTAAATTAAGATTTCAGTCATAGGAGACGCACTTCCTAGTTTAAAGTTATTAAAGTTTCACCCATAGGAGACGCACTTCCTAAGTTTATTTTCATGCATAGGAGATGCACTTCCTAAATTAAGATTTCATTCATAGGAGACACACTTCCTAAATTTAAATTCACCCATAGGAGACGCACTTCCTAAGTTTATTTTTATCCATAGGAGATGCACATCCTAAGTTTATTTTAATGCATAAAGAGACGCACTTCCTAAATTAAGATTTCATTCATAGGAGATGCACTTCCTAAGTTTATTTTCATGCATAGGAGACGCACTTCCTAAATTAAGATTTCAATCATAGGAGATGCACTTCCTAGTTTAAAGTCATTAAAGTTTCACCCCTAGGAGACGCACTTCCTAAGTTCATTTTCGCTCATAGGAGACGCACTTCCTAACTTTATTTTCATGCATAAGGAGACACACTTCCTAGAATAAGATTTCATTTATAGGAGACACACTTCCTAACTTTATTTTAATGCTTAAGGAGACACACTTCCTAAATTAAGATTTCATTCATAGGAGACGCACTTCCTAAGTTTATTTTCATGCATAGGAGACGCACTTCCTAGTTTAAAATCCTTAAAGTTTCACCTATAGGAGACGCATTTCCTAAGTTTATTTTTACCTCTAGGAGACGCACTTCCTAAGTTTATTTTCATGCATAGGAGATGCACTTCCTAAGTTAAGATTTCAATCATAGGAGACACACTTCCTAGTTTAAAGTCATTAAAGTTTCACCCATAGGAGACGCACTTCCTAAGTTTATTTTTACCCATAGGAGACGCACTTCCTAAGTTTATTTTAACCCATAGGAGATACACTTCCTAAGTTTATTTTTACCCATAGGAGACGCACTTCCTAAGTTTATTTTTTACCCAATAGGAGACGCACTTCCTAAGTTTATTTTTACTCATAGGAGACGCACTTCCTAAGTTTATTTTCATGCACAGGAGACGCACTTCCTAAAATAAGATTTCATTCATAGGAGACGCACTTCCTAAGTTTATTTTCATGCACAGGAGACACACTTCCTAAAATAAGATTTCATTCTTAGGAGACGCACTTCCTAAGTTTATTTTTACCCATAGGAGACGCACTTCCTAAGTTTATTTTTATTCATAGGAGACGCACTTCCTAAGTTTATTTTCATGCACATGAGACACACTTCCTAAATTAAGATTTCATGCATAGGAGACGCACTTCCTGAATTAATTGTTCAGTCATAGGAGACACTTCCTAAATTTAAATTCACCCTCAGGAGATGAACTTCCTAGTTTAGTTCATTCCAGTTCAACCATAGGAGATACACTTGCAAATCAAGATCTTTCAAGTCATTCTTATAGGAGACGCACTTCCTAGTTTTATTCACTAAAGTTTTCACTCCTAGGAGACGGACTTCCTAGTCTTGGTTATTTAAATTCATCTTTAGGAGACGCACTTCCTAGTCTCGGTTATTTAAATTCATCTTTAGGAGGCGCACTTCCTCGGCCTGGTTCATTCATGTTTTATTTTAGCAGACACATCTGCTAGTCAAAGTTCTTGGTTTTACTCATAGGAGACGCACATTCTAGTCTAGTCTTTAGTTTACTCCCATCAATGCATCAGTAGAATAAGTGGTTTACAATTTTGCTAACGACTCACAAATCTTCCTAGTGCAAGCTGGGTAGGAAATTTCATTTGTTTTGATTGTAGGATCCCGCCCACAGAGCGGAGAGTTACAACAAAAATCCCCAGCATTCAATCCAAGTTAGAAGTAGCAGAAGCTTGCCTCAAGAATGCGAGTCAACAGTCTGCGATGATTGAAAGAAGTTATCACAATAAAGAAGAAAAAAGAAAAGAAAAAGAAAAAAAAGTGATTCCAAAGTGCAGTTGTGAAGGAAAGATGTGGTCTGCTCAAGGCATGACATGGTCAAGAACTCAAGCATGGTCATGATCCAGAAAGCCAAAGAAGGATGAACTAACACCTACAAATAGCAAGTATCAAGGTTCAAATTTAGAGTCCGCATGAAGCACCAACCAGTACTCAAGATCAAGCTTCAGAAGACTCATATAGATATGAATCTTGTAACTAGTAGCTGATAGGCTTAGTCAGTCTTTCTCATGTTTTGATTTTTGCTGTAATAGCAGGACCACGGATCGGAACCTCGATGGAACGGAACCTCGACAGAACGGCACCTCGACTGACTCTCCACCTCGGTATACTCCATATTCTTACTCACTTCCGAACTACACGTGGCCTGATTCCTTTATAGCCAAGGATATGTAGGCAGCTCAGATACAAGGGTTCGGTCACATCCTCTTCTCTTTACTTTAGTCTCTCTGAATAAGGGTCGAGTCAAAACACTTGTCTAGTCGTTCTTTGTCTAAAAACTCTTTGTGTTTTCAGTCAAAGATGGGCAGCTGTAGACGCGTGATTTTTGACCCTCCCAGAGATTTTTTATATTTTAGTGTAAAATATTTAGTTTAGTCCTAATATAGCTATCTTAGCTAATTTTGACTCTTTTACTTTATTTTTACCTTAAAATAAAAAATAGCAAAAAATATAGTTTTATTAATGTTTTGTAGTCATTTTAAATTTGAAAAATACAAATATAGTAGTTTATATTTTATCTTTATATAAAAAAATAAAAATTACAAAAAAAAAGTTTATTAATAATGTGTAGTCATTTTTTTGAAAAATATAAAAAATAGTACTTTATATTTTTATCTTTATATAAAAACGAAAATTACAAAAAAAAAATAGTTTCATTAATATTTTGTAGTTACTTTAATCTTGAAAAATATAAAAATAGTTTTTATTTTAATTGTTAGTATGATTTTTATAATTATTTTGCTTATTTAGGATTAATTAAAAAAATCATCATGTTTTCATTCTCGGTTCCAGGTATAAAATAATATTCGGATTTAAATTACCCGGTTTGAAAAAAAAAAGACAAAATCCATAAAAAAAATACTCCGTAGAAAAGAGAAATAGAGAAAAAAAGAAAGAAATGTCAAAGAAAGGAGGAAGAAAAAATGGAAGAAAACAAAAATAAAAGTCAAAGAAAAAGACAAAAAGGAGAAAATCGAGAGAAAGAATAAAAAAATGAAAAAAAAACAAAGGGAAAAACATAAAGAAAGGGGAAGGAGGAGGAACGAATGAGGAGAACAAAAAAAAAGAAAGAGAGGAGAGCAAATACACTGTTGCCTCATCTTCTTCAGGAAAACGGAGAGCAACAAAAATCCTAGCCTCGCGTCTTCCTCCTCCACGACTAGCTCGTCTTCAGCCTATCACACTCCTCACCATCGCCATCTCCATAACCTTACGTTGTTAGCCACAAACGACCACTCCACAATCGTTGCTTCTTCTCCTCATCGTCAACCTCCAACAGCCCATCGCGGCAGCAACCAGAGACGACCCGTTTCCGTCGACCGGACCAGCAGTAGTTACCAACGACACACACAGTCGTCGACCACCAGCTGTTGTCACGTCCAATACGTTGCTGCTGCTACGTTCTCCGTTGTCAACCAGTAGCAGCAGCTATACGCACAGTCCAAGTCGAGGTCGTCAATTCTACAACTTGTGGTCGCCGTCGAGGCATTCTGAAGTTCACCGGGCGTTCTCCTTTCGCGATTTCTAGTTGCGTTCTGTTGTTTTCATGGAGTTGTATTACTGGATCTCTGTTCTAAACTCTTATAGTTCAATATCAAAGGAGAAGTGTTTAATAAAAGGTTCAGTTCTCTTGCCTTTTCTTATTTCAATAATAAATACCATGCTTTATTATTATTTTTATAATGTTTAGATATGCTTGATATATTTATTTTATTTGGATTTTAGATTGATAAATTTTCATGTTAAGAATGAATAAATCGATAATCTAGATTAGAAATCAAAGAAGGCTATGTGACAGTTTGTTCCCCTTTATTTTCTCGTGAGATTTGTAAATGTAATACTCAATTAGTTAATTTGATTATCCTATCTTCTTATTTAAAATGGAATTAGTGTTATCTAAACTAGTTTGTCAGGTTGTAGGTATTGTGTATGTAAATAGTAAAGTTCAAAAAATATTTATTATTTATTAGCAAGGAATATGGACATTAGCAAAGACGTAGGGATTCTTTTGAGGCATAAATTCGAGTAAGCCCAATGAAGCTGCTGATATATGAATATGCGTAAAAGTGAGTAGTCGCGATATATAATTTCCAAGTTTGGGATTCATTTTATGTAACCCGATTATACTGACTTTGAATAATTTAAGTAAATAAATTTGGATTTCTTTTTTAGAGAGGAATAAAGTAGAGAATTGTAGTTTACTTTAGGTTTGCCCTTTAATAAAAATGAGACGAGCCTCGCCAAATAAAATGCACAAGTTGCGGGGCCCTCATGAATATATATCTTAAAAATATTTTAGGTCTCAGGATGGGTCGTTTAGTGAATTTCACGGTCCTCTCCAAAATAATAATGCATTAGACTCTTTAGACACACTTTTAATAATATTACATTCCTAAATTCGAGTGCACATTTATGTGACTTAAATCCAAATCTCAACGGAGTTGAAATGTGTCAATAACCACGGGTACATTGATTGTGACGTGGTTAGAAATACGTTTTCGCGATGTTGCAATTCTTTGTAAAAATAACAATAATATTAATAATAATATTAAAAGCGATTAAAAGTTAAAATTTGCACATAAGTTAAAACATGGTATAAATCAGATAAATAAGCTGAAGATGACATTTGAGAGACCGTGCTAGAACCACGGAACTCGGGAATGCCTAACACCTTCTCTCGGGTTAACAAAATTTCTTATCTGGATTTCGGATACACAGACTGTTAACAGAGTCATTCTTTTCCTCGATTCGCGATTCAACCGGTGACTTGGGACACCATAAATCTCCCAAGTGGCGACTCTGAATTAAATAAATAAATTCCGTCTCGATTGTCATTTAATTGGAAAAACTCCATCGCTCCCTTGCGGGTTTGCGAAGAAAGGAGGTGTGATAGCTCTGGTGACTCTGCTAGGGAAATTTACCCAGAACTTCGGTTCAGGGTTCAAGAATTCGAGCTCAGTTAAATTGTTATTTTTGGTTTTATTTGATTTTTCTACATGCTTTCATGCTTAATGTGCTAAATGTTACCGCTTTGATATTATCTGGATTGTACATATAAACTGTGCTGAAACCAATCTCCTCTCTGAGTCTTCTAAATCATGAAGAAGGGTGCAATTCATGTGACTTTTTATCTGTATAGTGTCTCATTCCCACTTTAGAATGAAGTTTGGATAAGTTGCAAAATCGGTGAAGCTTCTATATTCCTGGGCTGCTGCCTCCTCCTCGGCTCGAGCTGTCCGCTAAGGTAATCCAGGTCTAGACCAATAAACTTTGGGTTTAAACCTAGAAGAACAATAAACTCATGACGGATAGTAGGACGTTTGTTTGCATCACGTGCATTTGACTTAGGGGACTCAACACAGGGGTTGGGTCCGTCTAGGACAGCTCACCTGAAATGGAAAGACCATCCTGCTGTATCCTATTTGTTTTACGCATTTATTTGCTTCAGACTTGCAGGCTGACCGGTTTTTAATATTGAGGAAAATGAAAAAAAAGGAAAATTTGTTAGTTTCCAAATAGTTTTTTTTTTTAATTAAAAAGAAAAGAAAAACATTTTTTTTAATTAAAAAAAATGTGTGATGATTTATTAAAATAAAAAAAGTTTTAGTTTTTTTTTCAATAAAATAAAAAAAAATAGTCTGTTTCATTTACAAATGTAACTTATTTTATTTAACCGAACTACGCTGGTTTGATTCTCACCGGACGTGAGATACGTAGGCTACCCTCATCGGGTCCAACCTCCCTTTTTGCAAAAAAATAGCAAAAAAAAAAAGTCAAAATTTTAATTCTTATCATAAATAAGATGGGTGGTGCCGCCTTTGTCAAATATGGCCGAATGTTCCCGAAAAGGATGCCGCAAGGCTGACTTTGCATAAATGGCCACCTTTGGTCATTTTTAGCTAAACGGCCACCTTGGGTCGGTTAGCTAATGCGACCTTAAAATCTTCGTCCTCGAGGCGCTGAAAGGTCGTGTTTGCAATACCGTGTCTTTTGTTTTAATTCGGAAAAGAAAAAAAAAAGTCAAAATTTTAATTTTGTCATAAATAAGTTGGGTGATGCCGCTTTCGTCAAATATGGCCGAATATTCCCGAAAGGGACGCCGAAAGGCTGACTTTGCATAAACGGTCACTTTTGGTCATTTTTAGGATTTTTGGTCAATTAGCTAATGGAACCTTAAAATCTTCGTCCCCGAGGTGCTGAAAGGCCGTGTTTGCAAAATCATGTATATTATTTTAATTTGAAAAAAAAAATAAAAAAAAGAGTCAGTGGCAAGTAAATGTTGTTTGAATTTTCGGTCAAAATAAGTCAAGCCAGTTTCGGGGGTGTTTTAAACCGTTCTTGTCGGATAGCCTTAAAGTATCTTTCAGTTGTCGAAAGGCTATTTTCGTAAAAGAACAGACAAGTTTGCAAATAATCCTACCCAGCCTCAAAATTCATGTGAAACCAAGGATCTATTTTCATTCCTTGTCTACTCTTTTCTTTCCGGTATTTTGATTATGATTATTTTTTAGTATTCTATTTTACGCGTCACAACAATTAGGAAATTGGGAAGGGGCCACGCTTGCAAAAACAGTCATTTAAAATTGGCAAACAGTGAAAGGAAGTTGGCCATTATTTTGAGTTTGTAATTCTTTTGATTAGAGTATGTGTGTTATTTAATTTTCGAGTTTGTAGGTCATCTTTTCGTCAAAGTATTTTAGTTTTATCAGTTTTTAAACCTTTCTTTTAAAATCAATGTTTGTTTTATCATGAAAAAACTAAAAATTCCAAAAAAAAAAAATGTGTTTTATTGATTGTTTGCCATTTATCAACACTAACTACGCAAGGTCTGATTCATGCGGGTTCATGATACGTAGGCAATCTCCATAAGTTCGACCACAACAAAAAAAAAAAATAAAAAAAAATATTGTTAATAATGAGGCCCGACTGAGTCCATTCTAAAATGTCATGTCTTGAATTATAGTGAAAGTCAAGGTGGTTGGTTGTGGTTCTCTTCCTGCAATGCAAAGTCAAGGAATAATGGCAGAAAACTTCATAACTAAGTGGGTTGATACCGATGCTCGACCACAGCTGGTTGAACGGAACAATAGGTTGGTAGAAGAAGTCAAAATATTGAGACAACATGTGGCTGACATGTATCGGGCGTGGATGGATGGGAAAGCACCACTCTCGCCACCACCTAGCTTTCTGGACTCTGTCCTTACCCGAACACCGAGCGCAATGCCAGATGATCCCCCACACTCCCCATATGTACCCGCCTATCACAACTTTCCCATCCACCCCAATAGCTCCATCACTCAGTATCCATCTATCTTTTCCCAGGAGTGCCCTCCAGTCACATCCACTGTTCCCGACAATAAACACCCACCCGAAGCTCATGTTGCCCATCATTACCCCTCCGAGGTTGCTCACCAGGGCCCCAAACAGAGCCCGAAGGTTGAACCTCCCCAACGACAAGGTCCAGTGGTCGTCTTTGATAAAGGCCCTATATATCGAACCCATAGATTCAACCGGTGACTTGGGACACCATCTCCCGGGTTAACAGAATTCCTTATCCGGATTTCTGGTACGCAGACTGTTAAACAGAGTGTCACGCCCCAAATCGGGGAACATGACCGGCGCCTGACCGGGTTGCCCCAGTCAAGCGGACCCTGGGTGCCTTTCATTCCCACGCGTTACCCCTGTGTTGATTGTTTCTCATTAACCAAATATCTTACTAACCATGAATGATTTCACATTAAACAAATAAAACCCTACGAGTGATTCATTAACAAGTTTGCAGTTTTTACAACGCCCGACATAACACAATACATATACATAAGATTGGAATCCCACAGTTTACATGTCTACAGAGCCTCTAGGATACAAAAAAAGGGAATACAATACTTGCCGGTAACAAGGCTCCGGCTATACCTTACAAAACCAAAATGAAATCTAAACAAAAGTGGCATGAACCACACAGGGCCCCAAGGAAGAAAAAGGGGCTCACCAAAACGGGCAGTGGAAGGAGAAGGATACTACTGCCGATGAGCTGAAGTGCCTGCTATCGATCCACCTACAATCATAACACGAATGTAGCGTCCCCGGCAAAAGGGACGTCAGTACACTTGAATTGTACTGGCATGTATGGACAAACTTTGTCCCAAGTAAACTCAAGCCATTGAATTACATCAACAATTAATTAAGCCAGCCAACCATGTTTCCACATTTTCCTCATTTCAAATAATTCTCAACACAAAGCACTTTCTACGATCAACCAATTTAACAATGACCAATCAATCACGTAAAGCACAAGTAGTCAAACAAAGGGGCAATCAGTGCCCCACAGGTTGCAAACTCTCCTGCTGTCTCCTTTCACAATTTCACATTATTGATCTTTATATAAATTTTCAATAGCGATTTCGATCGCTTTCCATCCTTATTATCCCTGACCACCCTTATTACCTCGGCCACCCTTATCACCCCAACCCACACCTTATTTCTTCATGTTGCGGCGCGCAACCCGATCCCACCGTACAGTTTTAAAACACAACAAGTTCAAACAGCAAATAAGGCATTTCACACAATTTCAACAAGTTCAAATAAACAACTTACAGGTTGGTTCATGTTCACAATTACTTCTCAAGCCAATATCTCAACCAAGTTACAAATGTTCCAAAAATCAAGAGTATTCATACCGTATTGTTCAATGACTTACCAATCCTCAAGTGTTTCGTTTCTTTTCCATAAAGTACCATATATGCCATTATAGCCATTATTCACAATTCTTTTACCAAATTAAACTCTCATTTTACATCACTCATAGCTCAACAACAAACCTTGAATATCCAACAACAACATCAAGAATTTCACACAATTTGTCAATTTAACACGAACCATACAAACTTCACACATATAGGCGATTTCACAAAAATTAAAATTAGCCATACATACCTGGTGATGAGTTTTCTTCCGTTAACTTCCTACTTTATGCTTACCCAAGATATCCTACTCTTGCCAACCTTGTTCTTGAAGACTCTTACTTCTACTCACTTCTTTTACTAGAAATCAAGTTCAATAATCATGCATGAGTGTAAAAATTCTATTTTCAAAAGCTATTATATGCAAACCTCTCTTTACCCAATTTAAAACTGAAAATCAAAGAAAATAGTTAGGGTTTTTACCTTGAAAAGATTGGGAAGTTGAATCCTTGCCCTAGGATACCTTGGAATTAAGTGGTTGGAACAATCCTTGAAGATGAAGAACTTCTCTCTCTAAAACCCCTCTATTCTCTCTCTAATTTTGGTAAGATGATATGAGAAAATGAGGGTGAAAGGTGTTATATTAAAGAGGAGATCGGGTAAAAATGTTACAAAAATCTGGGCCGGGGCGAATCTGCGGTGCACTTTGCGACCGCAGAATCAACATGCGGTCCGCATAGTGACCGCAGAATGGCCTCAAAATGACTCGAGTTCTGTTACAGAATGCGACCGATATGCGGTCCGCATTCCTGATCTGCGGTCGCAAAGTGCACCGCAGATTCATTATGCGATCGCATATCGACCGCATTTTCAACATGATTTTGGGAGACTTTCTGGAAAGCTTTGCGGCAAGAATGCGGTCCGCATAGCAGATTTGCGGTCGCATTCTTGACCGCAAAATTGACACTTTTTAAAAAAATTAATTCTCTACATTTTTGAAACTTAAATCACTACCAAGGGTCCGAACCGCGCACATTCCTAACACATTATTCGGACCATGACACTATAGCTACTAGGTTTTATGCACAAATATTTTACGGGGCCTTACACAGAGTCATTCTTTTCCTCGATTTGGGATTCAACCGGTGACTTGGGACACCATCAATCTCCCAAGTGGTGACTCTGAATTAAATAAATAAATCCCGTCTCGATTGTCCTTTAATTGAAAAATTTTCATTGCTACCTCGCGGGTTTGCGAAAAAAAGTAGGTGTGACAGTTACCTAATAATTGGGATGAATGTGGAGATTTACAATTGTATAATTATGGTGATGACTAAGTAGATTAAGGAATTGAATTAGATATAGGTTTATGTGTTCAAGGAAAATAATACAATGTACCGATTCTATGTTGTTTATATAGTTTTAAAATTTTGTGGTCTCCAATTTAGATTAATGATTACCTAATTATTATATGAACAGTGATAATAAGCACAGAACTAAATATGAGATATGGAATTGGAAATTTGAACGAAGTCTCCATCACAGTCTTGGAAATCTGTTTGTAAAATAATCTGAAACGACTACATGGAATTCGTACTATATTTAAGAAGGAAACTTAGAAGGTATAACATCCAATGATTAAAGGTAATGATGTGATAATGATTAGATTAAATGTTACTTAGATAATATTTTTGGCATAACGTACAGCGACACTGTTTCGGCTATTTGGTTGACATATAACTGTGTAGTAGTCATTATTAATTGGACCAAGAGTTGACCTTGAGTTTGTCTTGTCCTAGGATTGTGATTTTTTTTCCTAGACTAATTAGGGCATGTTATTCAATATCTTGAATAGCTTGAGGTCGTTGGAGGCCGTTTGATGGGTGTTCTAGATGTTGCAAGGCTGGGAACTTATCGTTGGCGAGGTAAGTGACATTTTAAGCTTTGATACTTGCTTTTCTAAAACACATTTTGAACGTGTGTTTTCTCTGCCTAGTCCATGTGTTGGGAAAAGCGTGCGCTTGACAGAGTCGGTGGTCTTAGACTAGCCGCAAATATTTTATTTTATAAATTAAACAAATATTATTTTATAAGTTGTTCGATAGTGTGATACGGCATTGCGTCATGATATTGAGTTTGATACGGTTGTGCGCCATGATGTTGAGTTTGATACGGCTGTGCGCCATGATGTTAAGTTTGATATGGATGTGCGTCATGATATTATGTTTGATACGGCTGTGCGCCATGATGTTGAGTTTGATACGGCTGTGCGTCATGATGTTGAGTTTGATACGGTTGTGCGCCATGATGTTGGGGTATTATGTATGCCTTTGTACATCACCCGAGCATTGTGTATGCTCTATTACATATTTGAGGCATTGTGGTGTCGTTGTGGACTCGTAAGTATATTGGTAAATTTCTTTCGCTGCAATTATGATACGTCCTTAGTGGGTATCCTTGTGGGTTTATTCTTAATAACTTTGTTGATACACATATATTGAGTTATTGTATAATTATCATATTTACTATATTATTAGTGTTTTAGTGTGTTTGTATTTTTTTTAACATTTGTTCCAGAGATATTTAAAGTGATGGGTCGAGGATCTTACTGGGTTATATTTACGTATAACTCACTCCTTAACTGCATCTCTATGCAGATACCATTGCGGGAAATAGAGCTAGTGGCTGACGAGTTTGTTCGAGTGAATCCTATTGCTGAGGTGAGCCACTGCATTGTTCGTGGAGGCTTCCGTTTCAGACTTACCTAGTTCGTGTTAGTTATTTCTATTTTTCTTTCGAGTATGCAAACCCGTCAATAAACCTCATATTACTCTGTTAGATGCTCTATGGTCTTAGTGTGGGATTTGGGCTAGAGTTGTGTTAATTGAGTGATTGTTGGTTTTTCTATCAATTGACTAAGGTATCGAACAACTTATAAAATACCAAGAAAGTCCCCGTGGGGAAGGAGAGGAATCCCTTTTGGCCTACTTTCTTGGTATTTATAGCTATAAACTGCATAAGCTGGCCTTTGGTGGTTGGGACCATATTAAGAGGTTATCTTCAATATGGCGGATGGGCCGTAACCTTAATGATCATCTTAGGCGGACATTAAGTGTCATTAATTAAGGGCGGTCATTCCATTCATTAATTTTGCATTAGCCGAGAAAAACTGATTAACTTCGCTAATTATTATAGGGTCGGATTTCGACTCATACAGTTAGTCCCTCTGCTTATCGAGGTTGTCCCGTGCTCGAACTTTATGAGTGGATTTTTCGACTACAGTATAGAAGATCAAGGCAATCGCTCTTGTAGAGGCCATGCTTTTCAGGGTGACGGCCCGCATCTCATGGAATTTTTCAACATCACTTTTTCATAGAATTGAGTCGTTGGGTACCCCCTCATCATGAGGACATATTATATCTTTAGAATGATTATGGCAGGGTCGGAACACGATCACGTCCTAATCCGTGGATTTGCTTTGGTATGTAACTATCATCGGGGGGGGGGGGATATGATCCGTACGCAGCGTGTCCGAGTACGATGTAAGCGGTGCATTTAGAGTTTTGAGGGCACAAGTTACAATTCGCTCATATTAGAAAAACTCTACGTTTGCTCCAATTAGCGAGATGGCGACTGTGGTCGAGTAGGCACTTTGTGACGCTTGTCGTGGCGGCACACATTTTGGTAGAAATGAACTATTTTTGATGGTTGGATATGCAGGTAATGATATCCATCGATTTTCCCGAAATCATTTATGTTGCCTATAAATGTGATTCAGGGTATTAGTTTCTTGATACTCTATTGTTTATCTAATAGATTCTTGAGCTCTTTCCTTCTACAAATTCATTGTCCCTTTTCCTGATTGCGATAAGTTTTATCGTTTTTACCAAATTTAGCGTTTCATTCTTCTTAGCAACTAAGAGATGGAAAGTACTTCTTCTCGTGAGGCCTTTCCAGTCAGTTTTCCGACCAATCCTCTGACGATACAAGGGCCATCTCCGGCAATGGGAGGAGAGGGACTGTCTGGGACTGAGGGGATTCCGTTGGTGGATGAAATACTCCCTATGTCTGGAGGTCCGACGATAGACTTCACCATCGATGGAAGGGTGTCACGACCCTAGTTCACCAATCGTGAACATGTCGTGATGGCACCCAGAGTCCCCACGACTAGGTAAGCCTAACACGTTGCGGAATATACCGGTTTATGAACATTTAATAAGAATTAGCGGAAAATAAGATGAAAGGAATGTAATCCGTGCCGCTTGGCATTTACACCAGTCAAATACACTGTTTAAAATACTACCAAGACCCGGAATCCCACGGGTAACACAGACTAAAAGAGATCATACAATTGTAGCTATATGTAAAAGGAGTATCTAACAACGGAATGAAGGAAAGACATCTACTAGCACTAGAATAGAAGGAAGGCCTCCAGATCCGCGGACGTAGCAGATCATACCTCGAGGTCTCCCACAGCATTGCTGAATCACCTGGTGTGAGCCTGTCCTGATGTACCTGGATCTGTACAACAAAAGTGTGCAGAAGAGTAGCATGAGTACACCACGGCGGTACTCAGTAAGTGCCAAGCCTAACCTCGATGGAGTAGTGATGAGGAAGGTCAGGGCCCTACTGAGAAACAATAATACAATGGTAATAACAATAATAAGCAGTTAAATGAATAATAATTTTCCGAAATAACAACAATAAGATGATTACTGCAATCGTCTACAATTTAAACTAACAACAAATGACCAACTTAGTAAAACAAGTCCAGGACCTATGGGAAACGAACCCACAGTCCCCTTGACAATACCTCTGGGTCTCTGGGAATCGAACCCGCAGCCCATGTCTCAATAAATAATCAATAACTCAGGATCTCCGGGAATCGAACCCGTAGTCCCTACCAATAACTCAGGATCTCGGGAATCGAACCCGTAGTCCCTACCAATAACTCGGGATCTCGGGAATCGAACCCGTAGTCCCTACCAATAACTCAGGATCTCGGGAATCGAACCCGTAGTCCCTACCAATAACTCAGGATCTCGGGAATCGAACCCGTAGTCCCTACCAATATCATTCCGGGTCTATGGGAATCGAACCCACACCCCTGGGTCTCCGGGAATCGAACCCGCAGTCCACAAGCACAACAAATAAAGGAATACACAGAGAGAGTAAGTTATGCTTAACTATAACTTCACCGAAAAATAGTACCAATAATTATCAAAAATAAGACAATTAGGCAACTAAACAGTTATGTACTACCTAATCATGCTTTTCTAACTACTACCGGTAAAATATCAAATTAACGGCTAAAGACAGGAATATCACTCATCGAACATTTTAAATAAAGTATGTGTTCAACAACCAGCGCATGTACACGCCCGTCACCTCGCGTACAAGGCATTTAAATTATCACATAATGTCCTAGGGGTGAAAATTCCCCCACACGAGGTTAGACAAGCCACTTACCTCAATTCCGGTACAAAACCGCTAAGAAATAACCCTCTTGCCGCGAATGTCGGCCTCCACAAGTGTAGTATCTTGATAAAAACCAATAGAATCACATCAAAATAGGCTAATTGGGCATTACCCAATCAAAATAACTCAAAATACACCAAAACCCACAAGTTGCCAAAACCCGACTTTCGGTACACTTATCGAAAAATCACGAAAATTATATATTCGGGTTCCTTATCTCAATACGAGTCTAGGCATATAAAATTTATCAAAATCGGACTCCATTTGCCCACTCAAATCAGAGATTTTCTAACATTTAGGCCTAGGGCTCAAACCCACCTTTAATCTTTCAATTTCAGTGAAATAATCACGGATTTCATGATAAACCAATGAATTAAGGTCAAGAAACTTACCCCCGATGATTTCCCGATGATATCCCAGCGTTTCCCCTTCAAAATCCTCTCTTGGAGCTCAAAAATGGCGGTTTAGGTATGTTAGGCCGCGTCTGAAATGTTCTGGACTTAAAGTCACTGCCAGGCCATTTTACTCTGCGATCGCGATGCACCAAATATGGGCGGCCTAATTTTCCTCTACTCGATCGCATGACCCTGGACGCGATCGCAGTGAACAACTCAGCAACCCTACGCGATCGCGAACGTACTAACGTGATCGCGAAGAACAAACTCGTCCGGCTCCCCAAACTACCCTACGCGATCGCATACTCCCTCACGCGATCGCACTGCTTCCGACCAATACCCTACGTGCTCGCATGAAACCTCACGCGATCGCACTGGTTCAACCTCCAGACTTATGCGATCGCAGGCTTTACTTCGCGATCGCAGAGCTCAGGATTTCTCCCTTACGCGATCGCATGGCCATCTCCCCGATCGCGGAGAGCAAAATTGCTCTGCAGATATTGCAGCAGAACAGCAGTGCCTTTTTGCACAAATTGGTCCGTTTGGACCCCCGAATTCATCCCGAAGCTCCCGGGACCCCAACGAAAACCACCAATATACTCCAAAACACGATATGAACTCGTTCAAATCATAAAAACACGTCTAACAACATCAAAACCCATAATTCACATCGAATTCAAGCCTAAATTTCTTAAAACTTTCCGAATTGCACATTCGATCTAAAACCCGACCAAACGACGTCCGGATGACCCGAAACTTTGCGGACATATCCAAATTCACATAACGAAGCTACAGAAATTGTCGGAATTCCATTCCGACCCCCGGATCAAAATCTCACCTATCGTTCGGATTCGCCAAAATTTCATCCTTCGGCATTTCAAGCCTAATTGAGCTACGGACCTCCAAAATACATTCCGAACGCGCTCCTAACTCCGAAATCACCCAACGGAGCTAATGGAACCATCGGATTTCCGTTCCGAGATCGTCATAACACTGTTCCAGCTACGGACCATTTTCTAGCTTTAAAGCTCTCATTTAGGGACTAAGTGTCCCAAAATGCTCCAAATTTCAGAACCGACTCTCCCGGCAAACCACAATAGCAGAAATGAGCTTAGGGGAACTGTTAAATTAGGGATTGGGGCGTAATTTTCTAAAACGACCGGTCGGGTCGTTACATCTTCCCACACTTAAATATTCGTTCGTCCTCGAACGAGTATAGAAAACATACCTGGAGTGGTGAAAAGATGAGGGTACTGGCTGCGCATATCCTGCTCGGTCTCCCAAGTCGCCTCCCCGACCGGCTGGCCCCGCCACTGAACCTTTACCTAAGCGATGTTCTTTGACCTTAGCTTTCTGACCTGCCTGTCTAGAATGGCTACTGGCTCCTCAACATAAGACAAATCCTTGTCTAGCTGAACATAAGTGAAATCCAACACATGCGACGGGTCACCAAGGTACCTCCGGAGCATGGAGACATGAAATACGGGATGAACTCCGGCTAGACTGGGAGGTAAGGCCAACTCATAAGCAACCTCCCCAACACGCCTCAAAATCTCAAAAGGGCCAATAAACCTAGGACTCGGCCTTCCTTTCTTCCCAAACCTCATAACGCCCTTCATGGGCGAGACTCGAAGCAGAACCCGCTCGCCAACCATAAAAGCCACATCGCGAACCTTCTTGTCCGCATAACTCTTCTGTCTAGACCGGGCTGCACGAAGTCTGTCTTGAATCACCTTGACCTTGTCCATAGCCTCCTGAACCATATCAGTACCTAGCAACCTGGCCTCGCCCGACTCAAACCAACCCACGGGAGACCTGCACCTCCTACCATATAGGGCCTCGTACGGTGCCATCTGAATACTAGACTGGTAGCTGTTGTTATAAGCAAACTCCGCCAGCGGCAAGAAGTGATCCCATGAACCTCCAAACTCAATCACGCACGCACGGAGCATATCCTCCAAAATCCTGAATAGTGCGCTCGGACTGACCATCAGTCTGGGGATGAAACGCTGTGCTCAGCTCCACCCGAGTACCTAACTCCTGCCGTACGGCTCTCCAGAACCGTGAAGTGAACTGAGTGCCTCTATCTGAAATGATGGACACTGGGATACCATGCAGCCGAACTATCTCCCTGATATAGATCTCCGCCAGTCGCTCCGATGAATATGTAGTGCTCACCGGTATAAAATGGGCGGACTTGGTCAGCCGATCCACAATGACCCAAATGGAATCAAACTTCCTAACCGTCCGTGGAAGTCCGGATACAAAGTCCATGGTAATGCGCTCCCATTTCCACTCGGGAATCTCAATCTGCTGCATCAATCCACCCGGACGCTGATGCTCATACTTCACCTGCTGGCGGTTGAGGCATCTAGAAACATAATCAACTATATCCCTCTTCATCCGCCTCCACCAGTAATGCTGTTTCAAGTCCTGATACATCTTCGCGGCTCCCGGATGGATGGAATACCGCGAGCTATGGGCCTCTGCTAGAATCAGCTCTCGAAGATCATCTACATTGGGCACACAGATGCGCCCCTGCATCCTCATAAC
Source organism: Nicotiana noctiflora (assembly GCA_032618575.1). Classification (NCBI taxonomy): domain Eukaryota; kingdom Viridiplantae; phylum Streptophyta; class Magnoliopsida; order Solanales; family Solanaceae; genus Nicotiana; species Nicotiana noctiflora. The sequence continues at coordinate 37,495 of JASVEL010006379.1, forward strand.
TCTATCATCTCCGATGGTAACATCTCGAGCATCACCACGCCGAACTTTATCTTGAAGGACAAGCAAATGAGGGTCGTCGAACTGACGCTCCCTGATGCGGTCAAATAGAGAAGACCGAGAAACCACACAAGCTAGAATCCGGCTGGGCTCCGAAAGATCCAGTCTAACAAACTGCCTGGCCAAAGCCTGAACATCCATCGCCATAGGCCTCTCTGAAGCTGGTAGATATGCTAAACTCCCCAAACTCTCTGCCCGATGACTCAAGGCATCAGCAACCACATTAGCCTTGCCCGGATGATAGATAATAGCAATATCATAGTCCTTCAGTAGTTCCAACCATCTCCTCTGACGCATATTCAGGTCCTTCTGCTTACGCAAGTGCTGCAAGCTCCGGTGATCAGTGTAGATCTCACAAGGAACCCCATATAAATAATGACGCCAAATTTTTAAGGCGTGAACAATGGCGGCTAGCTCCAAATCATGAACAGGGTAATTCTTCTCATGCACCTTCAGCTGTCTCGACGCGTAGGCAATCACCCTACCGTCCTGCATCAATACCGCGCCGAGTCCAACTCGTGAGGCATCACAATATACGGTATAGGACCCCGTACCCGTAGGCAACATCAATATAGGGGCCGAAGTCAAAGCTGTCTTGAGCTTCTGAAAGCTCGCCTCACACTCGTCTGTCCACTGGAAAGGCGCACCCTTTTGGGTCAATCTAGTCATAGGTGTAGCAATCGAAGAGAACCCCTCTACGAAACGACGGTAATAGCCCGCCAAACCAAGGAAACCGCGAATCTCAGTAGCGGAGGAGGGTCTGGGCCAACTCTGCACGGCCTCCACCTTCCTCGGATCTACTCGAATACCATCACTCGACACCACGTGGCCCAAAAATGCCACCGAACTCAACCAGAATTCACATTTAGAGAACTTGGCATAAAGCTGCTTCTCCCTCAGAATCTGAAGCACTATCCTCAAATGTTGCTCGTGCTCTTCCCGACTCCGGGAATATACTAGAATATCATCAATGAAGACAATCACGAACGAGTCCAGATAAGGCCTGAACACACTGTGCATCAAATGCATAAAGGCTGCTGGGGCATTAGTCAGCCCAAAAGACATCACGAGAAACTCATAGTGACTATACTGGGTCCTGAAGGCAGTCTTCGGGATATCTGGCTCCCGAATCTTCAGCTGGTGATAACCAGAGCGCAAATCAATCTTAGAAAACACCTGTGCGCCCTGTAGCTGGTCAAATAAATCATCAATACGGGGCAAAGGATACCGGTTCTTCACTGTAACCTTGTTCAGCTGACGATAGTCAATACACATACGCATAGAACCGTCCTTTTTCTTCACAAACAATACAGGAGCACCCCAAGGCGAAACACTGGGTCGAATAAAACCCTTACCCAATAACTCCTGTAATTGATCCTTCAACTCCTTTAACTCAGGAGGAGCCATACGGTACGGTGGAATAGAAATGGGCTGAGTGCCCGGCAACAAGTCAATAGCAAAGTCAATATCTCTGTCGGGCGGCATGTCTGGAAGATCAGTCGGAAATACATCAGCAAAGTCACGTACCACATGAACAGAATCAATAGAGGGAGTGTCAATACTGACGTCTCATACATAGGCTAGATAAGCAGCACACCCCTTCTCAACCATACGCTGAGCTCTGAGAAAAGAAATAACACGGCTAGGGGTGTGATCTAGAGTACCACTCCACTCAATACGTGGAATGCCTGGCATAGCCGGCGTCACGGTCTTGGCGTGACAATCAAGAATAGCATAATGGGGCGACAACCAGTCCATGCCCAGAATAATATCAAAATCGACCATCCCAAGCAGCAATAGATCCGCTCTGGTCTCAAAATCACAAATGGTAACCAAACACGACCGATATACGCGGTCCACAGCCAAAGAATCACCCACCGGAGTGGAAACATAAATGGGGGCACTTAAAGAATCCCGAGGCACACCCAGATGAGAAGCAAAGTAAGAAGACACATATGAAAAAGTGGAACCAGGGTCGAATAGAACCGATGCCTCCCTGTGACTAACCAGAATAATACCTGTGATAACAGAGTCAGATGCAACAGCCGCAGCGCGATCAGGAATAGCATAGAATCTGGCCTGTCCCCCCTCTCGAGGGCGGCCTCTGGAACCCTGACCCCCGCCCCTGGCTGGCTGGGCAGGTGGAGTGGCAGCTGGAGCTGGAATGATAGCCTGCTGGCCCTGAGAACTACGCTGAGGCTGCGAAGACTGATGAGGTGCTCCCCTCCTACGCCTGGGGCACTCCCTAACCAGATGGCAAGTATCCCCGCACTCAAAGCAAGCTCTGGGAGGACGCGGTGGCTGTGACTGACCGGCCTCACCCCCACTAGTCCGACCCTTGGAAGGACCCCGCGCAGAAGGTGAACTGGAAACTGGGGGAGCATAATAACGCTCCTGAGGTGCTGGAAGAGCTGGAGTGCTACCGGCTGCTGGTAAAGCTGAGTGAACTGGTCGACCGGAATAACTCCTGCCAAAACGACCGGCTGCTGAAGTGCGGGCACCAGAGAAATGGCCCGACTCACGAGACCTCTTGGCCTCTCTATCTCCCCGCTCTCTAGGGAGCATACTCTCGATCCTCCTGGCAATGCTAACTGCCTGCTGATAAGATATATCTGTCTCCAACTCTCTGGCCATGCTGGATCGGATAGGCGGAATCATGCCCTCAATAAATCTCCGCACTCTCTCCCGAACCGTGGCTACCAAGGCCGGTGCATGCCTGGCCAGACGGGTGAAACTGATGGCATACTCCGATACTGACATGGAGCCCCTGTCGCAATCTCTCAAACTCCGAGCGCCAAGAATCCCTAAGGCTCTGGGGAACAAACTCCGTCAAAAACAGATTTGAAAACTGCGTCCAGGTCAACGAAGCGGACTCCTCCGGACTATCCAACTCATACGTGCGCCACCAATCATAAGCGGTCCCACGAAACTGAAACGTAGTGAAGGAAACCCCGCTGGTCTCCACAATCCCCATGGTAGAAAGAATACGATGACACTCCTCCAGAAAACCCAATGCATCATCTGAAGCCAAACCACTGAACACTGGAGGGTCATATTTCTTGAACCTCTCCAATCTACGCTGCTCGTCCTCAGAGCCAGCTGGCCCACCTCCAGGCTGTGCTGGGGCGGCAGGAGGTATAACCATAATCTCTGGAACCAGTCCCACTGGCACTCGCTGCTCAAGTGTAACGGCTGCGGGAGTCTGGGCCCCTCCCCCGGCCTGGGATGTAGCTATAGTGAGAGGATGCAACCCTGCCTGAGCTAAATTGGTATACATACTCGTGAACTGGGCCAGGGGTCTCCTGTAGTGCCGGAGTAGTAGCAGCCGTAGTCGGTGTACCGGTGCTCGCGCTCCCACCTCGGTCTACCCGTGGCACCTCGTAGGCAGCGCGCGCGCGGATGCCGTGGCCGCACCTCGGCGCGTCCCTGTCCTCTACCTCGGCCCCGGCCTCCGACGGCGGCAACAGGGGGCGGGGTACCTGATCGTCGCTAGTAGCTCGTGTCCTCACCATCCGTGAGAGAATAGAAATCAATAGTTTAGATTTTTGATGCAAAAAATGTCGCACGACAAGGAATACAAAGAAATGAAGAGTTTCCTAAACGGTTACATAGCCCCTCGTAGATAAATACAGACGTCTCCGTATCGATCAGCGAGACTCTAAGTAACCGGTCCGTGTCCCGTGACTCCTATGAACCTAGAGCTCTGATACCAACTTGTCACGACCCTAGTTCACCAATCGTGAACATGTCGTGATGGCACCCAATCCCCACGACTAGGTAAGCCTAACACGTTGCGGAATATACCAGTTTATGAACATTTAATAAGAATTAGCGGAAAATAAGATGAAAGGAATGTAATCCGTGCCGCTTGGCACATACACCAGTCAAATACACTCTTTAAAATACAACCAAGACCCGGAATCCCACGGGTAACACAGACTAAAAGAGATCATACAATTGTAGCTATATGTAAAAGGAGTATCTAACAACGGAATGAAGGAAAGACAACTACTAGCACTAGAATAGAAGGAAGGCCTCCAGATCCGCGGACGTAGCAGATCATACCTCGAGGTCTCCCAAAGCGCTGCTGAATCACCTAGTGTGAGCCTGTCCTGATGTACCTGGATCTGCACAACAAAAGTGTGCAGAAGAGTAGCATGAGTACACCACGGCGGTACTCAGTAAGTGCCAAGCCTAACCTCGATGGAGTAGTGACGAGGAAGGTCGTGGCCCTACTGAGAGAACAATAACAAAAAGACAATAACAATAATAAGCAGTTAAATGAATAATAATTTTCCGAAATAACAACAATAAGATGATTACTGCAATCGTCTACAATTTAAACTAACAACAAATGACCAACTTAGTAAAACAAGTCCAGGACCTATGGGAAACGAACCCACAGTCCCCTTGACAATACCTCTGGGTCTCCGGGAATCGAACCCACAGCCCATGTCTTAATAAATAATCAATAACTTAGGATCTCGGGAATCGAACCCGTAGTCCGTACCAATAACTCGGGATCTCGGGAATCGAACCCGTAGTCCCTACCAATAACTCGAGATCTCGGGAATCGAACCCGTAGTCCCTACCAATATCACGCCGGGTCTCTGGGAATCGAAACCACAAGTCCCTACCAATATCACTCCGGGTCTATGGGAATCGAACCCACAACCCTGGGTCTCCGGGAATCGAACCCGCAGTCCACAAGCACAGCAAATAAAGGAATACACAGAGAGAGTAAGTTATGCTTAACTATAACTTCACCGAAAAATAGTACCAATAATTATCAAAAATAAGACAATTAGGCAACTAAACAGTTAGGTACTACCTAATCATTCATTTCTAACTACTACCGGTAAAATATCAAATTAACAGCTAAAGACAGGAATATCACTCATCGAACATTTTTATGAAGTATGTGTTCAACAACCAGCGCATGTACACGCCCGTCACCTCGCGTACAAGGCATTTAAATTATCACATAATGTCCTAGGGGTGAAAATTCCCCCACACGAGGTTAGACAAGCCACTTACCTCAATTCCGGTACAAAACCGCTAAGAAATAACCCTCTTGCCGCGAATGTCGGCCTCCACAAGTGTAGTATCTGATAAAAACCAATAGAATCACATCAAAATAGGCTAATTGGGCATTACCCAATCAAAATAACTCAAAATACACCAAAATCCACAAGTTGCCAAAACCCGACTTTCGGTACGCTTATCGAAAAATCATGAAAATTATATATTCGGGTTCCTTATCTCAATACGAGTCTAGTCATATAAAATTTATCAAAATCGGACTCCATTTGCCCACTCAAATCAGAGATTTTCTAACATTTAGGCCTAGGGCTCAAACCCACCTTTAATCTTTCAATTTCAGTGAAATAATCACGGATTTCATGATAAACCAACGAATTAAGGTTAAGAAACTTACCCCCGATGATTTCCCGATGATATCCCAGCGTTTCCCCTTCAAAATCCTCTCTTGGAGCTCAACAATGGCGGTTTAGGTATGTTAGGCCGCGACTGAAATGTTCTGGACTTAAAGTCACTGCCAGGCCATTTTACTCTACGCGATCGCAGCACTGGTCTTGCGATCGCGATGCACCAAATATGGGCGGCCTAATTTTCCTCTACGCAATCGCATGACCCTGGACGCGATCGCAGTGAACAACTCAGCAACCCTACGCGATTGCGAACGTACTAACGCGATCGCGAAGAACAAACTCGTCCGGCTCCCCAAACTACCCTACGCGATCGCACTGCTTCCGACCAATACCCTACGCGATCGCATGAAACCTCACGCGATCGCACTTGGTTCAACCTCCAGACTTACGCGATCGCAGGCTTTACTTCGCGATCGCAGAGCTCGGGATTTCTCCCTTACGCGATCGCATGGCCATCTCCGCGATTGCGGAGAGCAAAATTGCTCTGCAGTTATTGCAGCAGAACAGTAGTGCCTTTTGGCACAAATTGGTCCGTTTGGACCCCCGAATTCATCCCGAGGCTCCCGGGACCCCAACGAAAACCACCAACATACTCCAAAACACGATATGAACTTGTTCAAATCATAAAAACACGTCTAACAACATCAAAACCCATAATTCACATCGAATTCAAGCCTAAATTTCTTAAAACTTTCCGAATTGCACATTCGATCTAAAACCCGACCAAACGACGTTCGGATGACCTGAAACTTTGCGGACATATCCAAATTCACATAACGAAGCTACAGAAATTGTCGGAATTCCATTCCGACCCCCGGATCAAAATCTCACCTATTGTTCGGATTCGCCAAAATTTCATCCTTCGGCATTTCAAGCCTAATTGAGCTACGGACCTCCAAAATACATTCCGAACGCGCTCCTAACCCCGAAATCACCCAACGGAGCTAATGGAACCATTGGATTTCCGTTCCGAGATCGTCTTAACACTGTTCCGGCTACGGACCATTTTCTAGCTTTAAAGCTCTCATTTAGGGACTAAGTGTCCCAAAATGCTCCAAATTTCAGAACCGACTCTCCCGCAAACCACAATAGCAGAAATGAACTTAGGGGAACAGTTAAATTAGGGATTGGGGCGTAATTTTCTAAAACGACCGGTCGGGTCGTTACAAAGGAAGGACCTATGGATGAAGCCCTACTAATGGGGGAGATTGGCATGGCCCAATTGCGGGAACATGGATTTATGACCACCCATGCTGATATAATTCTATCTCGGAATGAGGAAAGGGTCCACACCAATCATGCGGGGTACTGCATCTTTTATGCGTACCCCTTCAAGCTGGGGTTCACGGTTCCACTTCCCACTTTGGTAGTGGATTTTTGTCGTTACTATGGGGTCTGCCTGGGCCAGCTCACGCCCTCTCTATACAAACTACTTGCGATATTCTTGAAGCATGGGGAGTTGGCCGGCAGGACGGTCGTGCTACAGCACGTGCTAGCCCTATACGCTCCTCAACGAGTGCGAGGCACCATACTTCGGGCATGCCCGCACGGGTCGAGAGGGCTGACGACGATGTTGGACGATGAGGTTGAGCCTCTTCCTTTTAAGCATTTCTTTTATATCAGGACCGAGCATTTAGTGGCGTCCCCTTTAGGGTTCCTGGAGGCTTGGAACCATACACGTGAGTTACCTTTGTCGAAATAGCTAGTTTCGTTCCTTCCTTCTTCTTTCATTGTGCTTATGTGAATACCGTCTTGTCATTGATTTCATAGCCGAGAGGTCGCTACCAACCTTATTTGCAAGGATGCGGGGGTGGCTCGAAGCTGTACTTCCTCATACTGAGGGGATTCGCACGTGGGCGTCCTTTTGGGAGAAGCATGGCCGGGGGAAAACTGTAGGTAAAAAGTTTGTTCTCTGTTTTGCTTGGTTCAATGTTTTGCAGTTCCTTTGGCTAACTTCGTCTTTCTATCGCAAGAAGAGTGAATCATCGTAGGGCCCCTCAGTTGGCCTTCCGGTGGCCAAGTACGATTGCTAGATTTTTTGTGGCACCGGCGCCATCTTATGTACCGAGGGCGGCGTCAGTCGAATCTTATGTGGCTCCTTCTCCCTCTCGACCACTATTTCGGGATGAAGGGCCGTCGGGGACCATTCTCCCTCGAGATTGTTCGTCCTCGTGCGAAGAGGGGGAGAGGCCCTTAATTAGGCGTAGGGTTGCATTTACTCTGGTTCCTCCCACGGTGGCCGCGCCTGTTCCTCCTGTTATAATCAATGTAGATTCTCCCCCTTTGGGTGAGGGAGAGGGTACGGCTGCGACGTGTACCCTGGAGGATGGATCGAGGGCAGATAATGTTCTAGTCTGTTTGGATCATGAAGGAAGTGCAACTCCAAAGGCCCAGTCTTCGACCCATATGGCCGAGATAGGGGAGATTACCCCGGTGATTGTGGAGATTAGTGGGTCGAGTACCACGTCGATGGAAGTGGCAGAGGGAGAGGTCACAGGAGATGGGTATGGATCCGACTTAAATTTGGACTCTAGGGACGTCCGCATGTTTCGAGATGGAATCACAATTGCTACTGTCCACCCGGAGGAGAGACCGCGCCTCATTAAGGTTCCCACGGATTTGAATTTGCTGCTATTGGACTCGAGTCTAGTGTCGTAGTTTGGGCAGCTGTGCTCAGCAATAGAGAAGAAGTTGCTAAGGGAAATTACGGACGTCGGCCTGATAAACGAAGTGGCTGTGATGGACATGAGGGTACGTTCTCAAAGATGAAGGCTTGTTTGCTTTCTTTCTGCCCTGTTTTTATTTTTTTCCTAAACCGTTGTCTTTCGTTCTGCGGGCTTTATTGCTGAAGGTGGAGAGCATCCTACGAGCCAATGTTCGCTCGGGGGTATTTTTGCCGGTGCTTGAAAAGTGTCATTGTTACTGAGATAGGTGCAGGGGGATGCGTGCGCACATGAGGAATGATCCCCGTAGCCGGGCTTTGGTTGAAGAGTTGGCGAGGAGGGAGCTTCAGGCGCAACACGTGCTTGGTCGGGTGAAGGTCCCTGGAGGAGAAGCTGTGTCGAAAGGATGAGGAGCTTGAAGGCAGTAGGAGGGCCTCGGTTGAGCATGAGCACCTTTGTTTAACCAAGTTGATGGAGGTCACATCGGAGTGGGGTGTGAAGGTGGCCGCACTAGAAGTGGAGATTGTGGCCTTGAACCACCAATTGGCTGATGCCCAGAGTTGATGAGTTGCAGGGGACTGTCCGCGCCGGTGAGTCCCAGCGGGGATTAGGGAGGGTCTTCTGCTGCTTTCAGGGAGGTAAGTCTTGAGGAGCAGATTGGGGTCCTTGAGCGGGGCACTCAGGATGCGGCAGGCAGATCGCGATCTTAGAGGGCAGGCAGATCGCGATCTTAGAGGAAGAGAACCAGGGTCTCCAGGACCAGTTCGCTTGTTCTGGTCAGACCCGCAAAATTTAGGTTTATGCCGAGGCCCAGCGAGATGTATATAAGAGATTGTTTGAGGCCGACATTATGTTCGAAGCCACTTTCGAGGGAGCACGTCAAAGGGCTCGGGAGGCCCGAATGGAGTATGGCTTTAACACCGCAATGCTGGGGGTTGATGATGGTGTTGGCAGGAGCGCGGGGGGAGCCGACGACGGTGTGGATGGCGCAGGCAGTGGTGCAGATGGCGCAGGTGGCGATGTAGATGGCGCAGGCGGCGGTGCAGATGGCGCCGAATAAAAAATAGATTTTTCCTCTTTTTCCCTTTTTCTTTTTTTTCCTCGCCGTTTCGCATTCGTGGTCTTGTTAGTTGTTATTTTTTTTGTTTTTTTTATATTGGCCGGTTTTCGGCCAAATGTAAGTGGGCACAACCCATGATTGTTTTATGAATAAGAAGGAATTCGCCTTTTGTCATTTGTTTAGTATTTCTTTTGCCTGCGTTTGAGGGGCAGTTTGATTTTGATATTCGACTTTAATAGGTATGTCAATTTTTGAATGTCGGCGGTCCTTCCTTCTCGACTTAGGGTGGTCGAGTCGGACCATCCTTTTAGGGGTGATGCTATTTAGCTTTAGTCCCAGTTCAGGCGCGGTCGGGCTATTAGCCATGAGGATGACAATGCGGCTTGATAGCTCGACCAAGGATGGACTTTTGCGTGCCTCTAATTTCAGTTAGAGTTGGGTGTACTTACTTGGTTGGTAAGGGTGCTTGATCCGTGCCTCAATTTGATTGACTTTCTGCTCAGTTTTTAGGTGAAGGGGTTCCGTTCGGGTTTCGACTAGACTGTACTTGAATTTGCTAGCAAAGGCACGCGGCCTAAGTCCCCGTTCAATTGTTGTTGAACTTACTTAATTATTTGGAAGGCGAGGGCGCATGGCCCGAGTCCGAGTTCAACCATGGTTGAATTTATCGACGAAGGCGCATGGACTAAGCTCCAGTTCAACCGAAGTTGAATTTGTCAATTAATTGAAGGCGGGGGCGCATGGTCTGAGCTCCGGTTTAATCGTGGTTGAATTTGTTGGCGAAGGTGCATGGCCTGAGCTACAGTTCAACCGTAGATGAATTTTGCTGGCGAAGGCTCATGGCTTGAGTCCCTATTCAACCGTAGCTGAATTTTGTCAATTATTTGAAGGCGAGGGAGCATGGCCCGAGTCTGAGTTCAACCGTGGTTGAATTTGTTGGCGAAAGCGCATGGCCTGAGTCCTAGTTCAACCGTAGCTAAATTTTGTCAATCATTTGAATGCGAAGGCGTATGGCCCGAGTCCAAGTTCAACCGTGGTTGAATTTGTTGGCGAAGGCGCATGGCCTGAGTCCAGTTCAACCGTAGTTGAATTTGTTAGCGAAGGCGCATGGCCTGAGCTTGAGTTCAACCGTAGTTGAATTTGTTGGCGAAGGCGCATGGCCCGAGTCTCAGTTCAACTATTGTTGAACTTCCTTAATTATATGAAGGCGAGGGCGCATAGCCCGAGTTTGAGTTCAACCGTAGTTGAATTTGTTGGCGAAGGCGCATGGCCTGAGTCTGAGTTCAACCGTAGTTGAATTTATTAGTGAAGGCGCATGGCCTGAGTCTGGTTCAACCGTAGTTGAATTTGTTGGCAAAGGCGCATGGCCTGAGTCCCAGTTCAACCGTAGTTGAATTTGTTGGCGAAGGCGCATGGCCTGAGTCCCAGTTCAATCGTAGTTGAATTTGTTGGCGAAGGCGCATGGCCTGAGTCCCAGTTCAATCGTAGTTGAATTTGTTGGCGAAGACGCATGACCTGAGTCTCAGTTCAACCGTAGTTGAATTTGTTGGCGAAGGGGCATGGATTTAGTCCCAGTTAAACTGTAGTTGAATTAGTTAATTGTTTGAAGTGTTGATTGGCAAAGCTCAATTTTGATTTCTAGGCTTCGAGCGGTGTATGCCTGATTTTCCGCGCGTGTGGGTGAGAAGGAGAAGGCTTGCTCTAGTCGGGTTATTTTTTCCTTTTCCAACGTCCCTCTTTTCCTTTTGATTCCAGGAAGAACTACGTGATATTTCTAGGAAATCCCCACAGACGGTGCCAATTTGTTTGACTCCAAAGTTATTGGTTACTTTATGAATGCAAAACAATATATATATTTGGTTGAGGGTCAATCATAGTAAGTCATAATAAATCGAGAATCAAGTAAAAGAGATGACAATTAAGAACAGTTCTTCTAGTAGTCGAAGATATGGATGATCTTTATTGATGATAATAGGGTGGTCTGCCTCTCCTTAGAGAAGTTCAGAACCTTGCAATCATACTTTCTTTTGATCTTCCATCTCTTTGGTGTATTTCCGATTCTCTCTCATTTTTTTTCTCTTTATGCTTTTAGAGTCCCCGTGGGGAAGGAGACTTTGGCTTACTTTCTTGGTATTTATAGCTATGAACTGCATAAGCTGGCCTTTGTTGGCTGGGACCACATTAAGAGGTTATCTTCGACATAGCGGATGGGCCGTAGCCTTAACGGTCATCTTAGGCGGTCATTAAGTGTCGTTAATTAAGAGCGGTTGTGCCATTCATTAATCTTGCATCAGCCAAAAAATATGATTAACTTCGCTGATTATTATAGGGTTGAATTCCGACCCATACAATTAGGTCTGTATTTTTTTCTCCCGATGTTTGTGTAAATGGTTAAACGTTAAAGAAAGGAGTTTATTTGATAGGTGGTGTTAGCTGGGTGCCAATCACGTCTAGGGGATAGTTTGGGACGTGACACAAACTTCTTTGAAAAAATAGAATAATTCAAAGTCTTAATAGAAAGTTCTTTAGTCAGGGTTTATTTTGACAATTTGTTGGAGAAATTCGAATATTCAATCCTCACCTTACGGGAATCAAAGAGAAAGAAGCAGGGGACTATTGTAAAATTTACTAGAGGGAAAGAATATCTTAAATTTACTCTCCTATTTAGGTTAATAAAAATACATGGTTTACATTTGTTGCACGAGTTTAGCTAGTTTTCCATACTTGAAATTTTCACAAAGAATAATGTTATCTTTCGTAATCCACACTTTGGAATTAAATATATTTTCGACTTCATTTTAATATTACTAGTCTTAAGGTACGCGCTTTGCGCGTGTACATAATATTAATATGCACACATAGCTTTTATGAATTACACAAAATATTATTGAATAATATATTTAGGTTTTTAAAAAGGTTATAATGATGAATATTAGATCCTATTTAGCTAACTTATTATTAAAATTGTGCCACGTAGAGTCTTATTGTACTTTTTGAGGAATTACATAGGAATATCCTATAAAAATTATTGTTAATGTATGACTTAATACTTGAAACAACACAGTGACACAAAACTAATTTATTATGATTCTCCAAAGATTTATCAAATAACGCAAACAATTTTTTTTTTAAATGTTTTGGTCTTTTAGACATTTGGGAATGTAGAAGCTGGCTAGTAGGAAAAGAAAAAATAAGCGACAAGGTAAAGTCAAAAAATGACCAATATCGAGTTAATACATTACAGTATATAAATTAATCATATAAAAAAATAGGAACTTGTACAAATGCAGAGGAAGAAAAATTAATTAATCATAACTCATTTAGAATTTAAACTGATACTTTGCATCTACTTTGCAACGACCTAGTATTACAGTACGTACGTTGTGCATATATTTCATATCAATAAAATATAAATTTCTAAAAATTATATGGATAGCATGCATAGAAGTGTTCGAATTATCAAAAAACATTTAAAAAATCTAAATTATTGGGAAGAAAAATTCATGAACGTTAATCGCATTTATCTAACTCAATAAAAGAAGATCTCTTCTCTACAAATACCTTATTATTTGGACTTTCGTTAGGAATAGATTTAGGTTCTCACACCATTTTTTAGGTAAATTCGATCAAATCATGATAAGAGATAATACTTGCTAATATATATTGTCAATCCCTTTAACTCGGTAGTAATTGATAATATCAGATTGCCACACATTCTTAATTTGATAGTTGTTGTAATTTTAATTATCTTTCTAATATTTAAGACCCTAATTCCAATTAAATTTTTATTTATTAAATATTTTCGTTTTTAAAATATTTAGAGAGTCCTAATATTTAGGACTTTAAAATCAATTAAGGTTTACCTTATATAAATTCTTTTCCTAATTAAAGTATGTAACATATCTATAATTAATAGTACCAAAATTAAGAAAACTTAAGGCAAAGCATTAACTGCCACTGCTTGTTATAAGACACTTTTGTTGCGCATAAAGCTTTTGGTTCTTTATAATTTTTTTCTAATATTAGTATTTTCAGTCAACTAAAGTTTATTTATTAAATTTATCCTCTTTATTTGAAAAGTCCTTATATATAGGATTTTGATATCAATTAAATTTAATTGTTTGACACTTAGTAGTTATTTACTATTTCATCCTTATTATTTTGGTTGCATTTTATCCAACTTGAATCTCAATATTATGTTGAAACTGATATTTTGTTATTTTTATTTCTTTTAACATCATGCCATGGGTGACACACGTGCTACAATGGCCGGGACAAAGGATCGCGATCCCACGAGGGTGAGATAACCCCAAAAATCCGTCCTCAGTTCGGATTGCAGGCTACAACTCGCCTGACTGTAATGCTCTTCTTAAGAAAATAAACTAATATACACTACAGTTTTGCAATTATTTATGTGATGAAGGACCCCAAAACAGAAAATTTATAACAAAAAGTAATATTGCGAAAAAAATTATGCACAAGAGATTCACTGGTAAAACTAAAAAAATTCTCGTGATGGAGGACTCCTGAAACCGAAAGGGAATTAAAATCGTCGAATTACTAATATGATCTTTTCTATCAAAGTCCTAAATATATTAGGCAAATAATTAAATGATCATTCCTAAATCTTAGGAAAATAATTAAATAATACTTTCTACATATTAGAAAAATAACTTACATTACTATTTTATCTAATACAAAATATATTTTTAAAGGGTAAAAAAGGCGAACGACATTTCGCTAAGGGCTTTCGTGCTTTTAGTATACTACTGATCTTAGAATATACGCATTACGCTTGTACCCTATCTCAACGAATATACAATTTTAGAAAATTACGTAACTATTACATTAAAATTTGTGTTTGAGTTATAAAAAAAAAAAGAGTTTATGTTTCTAAAAATTGATATGGAGCTTATGTTAAAAATATCTGCTAAACTTCAACGAAACCAGTTACACCCCTAAATAAATTATTGTCTTAGTCACCCTCGAAGTTGGCTAATTGATTATTGTTACTACGGTATGTTAACATGGTAAAGAGAATGGATACATACACTCTCCTTAGACGTGTGAAAGCAAAAAAAAAAAAAAAAAAATTAAAAAGATTAAATTTTTGAGATACAATATTTTTTAATCGTTGATATAATTATATATTTCTTACAATATAATTATGTCTTTCTTATTAATTCATCTTAATATACAACACACACAAACATTTAAAAAATAATCAATGACTATTTTATCTAGTGTGAACTCTATGTTAAAAGGGTTAAAAAGATGAACGATATTTATCTATTGTATTTGTGCATATATATATATATATATATATATATATATATATATATATATATATATATATATATATATTCCAGTTTTGTATTTTTAATTTCTTTTTTAGATTTTATGGCTTTGTTATTCTATTGTATATTTCATCTTTTTGGGTCAATTTTACAAATAAATAAAACTTAGATGGAATTCCACCATATTAGCTAAATAAAAATAGTTTTAGTTAAAATAATAATAAAGTACCAATTGGGTATTATTTTGATTTTTTAGATATGCAAATAACTATCTATTTTAATTGTATATTTTTATTTTTGGTCAAATCAATAAATAAGTAGCTAGAGGTTATTATTTTCTTTTAAAAAAAAGTATAGCTAAAATAAAGGAGTTATAATAATTTTCAGAAATTCACAATATTTTTTAGATACTTAAAGCTACCTACTACGTTGTTTTATAGTATTTGTTTTTCTTGACAGACACATACATTTTGTATTCTCATTCAAATAATTATTTCTCAACACTTGGATATCGACTTCTACAGTCATTTAATTCCTATTGTTTTGGAAGATATCGAAACACTTAAGTAATAATTAAAATTTTGACTATTAAAACTTTCCTTATTTGAGTTAGTTAAAAACTCATAAATACTTAGGGATTTAACTTCAGTTAAGATTTACGTATATATATATATATATATATATATATATATATATATATATATATATATATATATAAATTCTTTCTTTATTTAAATTACTTTTTTTATATGAAAGTTCATATAAAAAATTTAAATTACTTTTTTTTAAATATAAATTCTTTCTTTATTTAAAATACTTTTTATATTACTTTTTTTTGTATATATAAATATAAATTACTTTTTTATTTAAATTACTTTTTTTATAGTTTATATAAAAAAGTAATTTAAATAAAGAAAGAATTTATATTTATATATATGTAAATCTTAACTGAAGTTAAATCCCTAAGTATTTATGAGTTTTTAACTAACTCAAATAAGGAAAGTTTTAATAGTCAAAATTTTAATTAATTTGAAAAGCTTAAATATTTGAAAAATAATCAATGACTATTTTGTCTATTGTGAACTCTATATTAAAAGTGTAAAAAAGACGAACGATATTTCGCTAAGGGCCTTGGTACTTTTAATATAATATAGATATAGATTATTGTTGGAGTGGTAGGTATAAGAAAAGAAACAACTAAGAGAACAAAAAATAGATCTTGTAGCGGAAATGACATCAGTTAACCACTATTAACCATGTAGTTTAATATGCACATTATAGTGTATCCACAAATTAGTCAATTTCTCTCAAATTTCAAGAAGAAATTACACACTTTATGTCACTAGACCAACTATCCTAACAAAATACGATCAATATTTTCCCTTCTTATCTGGTATGACCCAGTTCTATATTGTTGAATTTTTTTTTCACCGATTAGCCCTTGCCACCCCACTCTTTTTTTTATGCAAAGGAAACTTTTCCATTCCCAAATTCTCTTTTAGACTTTCTCCCCACTCCATTTTCTCTTTCATTTTCAATCTCTTGCTCTTTCTCTGTCTCTTTCTTTCTTTCGCTCTCTCTCTCTCTAACAAAATTGTCTGAATTCTTCTTCAGATTTCCTTGCTCCGTTCATCCCACTTTGTGTGCAAATATGGGATGTTTCGACGGTTTGAAAATGCAAATAGATGGTTGAGCATCTTGTGGTGCCTAGAGCAAATCTGTGAATAATCAACACTTCCTTCTGTTTTCTCTAAAGGTTTTCGTGTGAATCTGTTCACTATCTTCCTCTTCCACACCGGATCTATCTTCCCTCTTTATAGTTATGAAATCTCCTTTATTTTTGGTAATTTTGATTCTTCTTCTTCTTCTTCTCCTTGTTCTTCTTCTTCTCTCTTTAAATAACTTCTAAAGGGAGGAAGAATGATGTACATGTTGTATATACATATATATACTTTGTATAATCATGTATAACTATATATATTTGTGGGTATTCTCATAGTTATACAGAATTATACATGAGTATACACAAGTATACAAGATTATACATTATTATATTTGTGTGTATAACAATGTATATAAGGTAAGAATTTCCCTTGCAAAACTTTAAATTTTTATTTTTTCCAGTGAAATAAGAATTTCCATTGCAAAACTTTAAATTTTGCAAAAAAATATAAAAATAAATTATAGACTCTAAGGATGAATATATTTTTATTTTTTATTTCAACTTCCTAATATTGTTTACTATACAGAGAGAAGTAAAAAACAAATAAGAATGAAAATAAAAAAGGGTAAAGATAACAATGAAAGAAAAAAATGAAATCTGATTTAGGCGTGATTTTGGGTGTAGTTGATGAAGTTGTGGGTTAGGCGCTGAAATTATTTGTAGGCTACCGCATGAAAATTGCATTTGTGAGTTAGGCGGCTGAAAAGTGATTTCCCCAAATGTACTTATATGAAATTATCCCATTTTTAAATATATAATAGAATGTAAATATATTTTAAATAGCGAGCTCAAAAGCGACTATTGCTGCATTTCGCCCTATCTTGTATGTCTCATACATTTCTTTATTCAACCTGAAATTATTAATTTCACATTAATTTCTTTCATCTTTTTGGCATCAATTTTTTTACTTATTAGGTATTTTTTGCTGCTTAGGCATCAGGAGAATTGAAAATCTAAAGTTGCGAAAGGCTTGTACCTTTATTAAGCACTAGTTTTAGTGTACGTGAGATGTACGTGCATTCTACATTTATAAATAATAAGAGTACAAAATGTAAAATAAGAATGAATTTGAGATAACAATTAACGTCAAGATAAATACAATAATTATTGATATTTTAATAACGGATAGACGTTGACAGTACTCTATAAAACAACATACAATCTTCAATTCACGTGAATGAAAACATATGGCGAACTAGAAAAAAACGACAGTATTTTAATATAAAACTGGAAGCTCAAAAGGGGAAAATGTCCAAATACATCCCTGTACTTTGCGAAAATGATCAATTATACCCCTCGTTAAAAGTTTGGCACATATCCAACATTGCCGTTACATTATTGGCCCGGATACCGCCCTAAACTTTACCCCCCTGAACTTTACGATAAAGTCTATATATAGCCCTCATTTTTTTAACAAAATATTTTTGTAAAAACTAAAAATATTTTGTTAAATTTTTTTTTCTGTTTTTACAACAAAACTTTAAAAACACTTAAAAACGAAGAAAAAATATTTTCCAAAAGCGAAAAATAATTTGTTGAAATATTTTATTCAGTTTTTAAAAAACAAAAATATTTTGTTAAAAACTGAAAATATTCTAATTCCTCGATTTTTATATTTTTTTCTCTAGTTTTTACAAAAAATAATTTTTGTAATTTGTTTAAAGTTTCACAAAAAGAAATGTCCTTTTCTTTTGGAAATGTTCTAATTTCTTTTTGTAAAACTAAAAAAAAAATTTGCAAAAATCATTTTTTTTAACAAAATATTTTTTTTGTAAAAACATATTTGTAAAAAATGTAAAAACATGGGAATTAGAACATTTTCAGTTTTTAACAAAATATTTTTGTTTTTTAAAAATTGAATAAAATATTTTCAACAACTTATTTTCGCTTTTGAAAAATATATTTTTATCTTCATTTTTCAGTTTTTTTAAAGTTTTTTTTATTAAAACCGGAATTTTTCTTTGTAAAAACAGTTTTTTTTTGTTGTAAAAAAGGGGGGAAAATTATTTTTAACAAAATATTTGTCATTTTTTAAGAACCGAAGAAATTATTTTTAACAAATAATTTTTAGTTTTTACAAAAAAAAAAGATTTGTTAAAAAATAAGGGTTATATATAGACTTTTTCGTAAAGTCTAGGGGGGTATCCGGGCCAATAGTATAACGACAAGGTTGGATATGGGCCAAACTTTTAACGATGGATATATTTAGCCCTTTTCGCAAAGTATAGGGCCATGCATTTAAATTTAGGGAATTTTTCATATCTGTACCCTATAGCAAACTATATTACCAAAAATGTTTAAAATTTGGTAATTACCCGACCTGTGCACAATTTAACTACACTTTATGTACCAAACTATAAATAACGGAAAATTGAAGATATTATCCCCATTAATTCGCGCGCGATTGTAGGCATAGAATAAGAAGGAAGATTCTGTGCATTTAATTCAAAATTGTGAAAAGGAAAACAAATCTGTAGCTCCGAAAAAAGCTCCTTCTTCAACTGAACAGAAAATATTTTCTCGCTTCTATTCCCAAAAACGCAGAATTTTCAGAAATTCAAATTGTAGAAATACAATTTTCTTCTACAAACTATTCTTCTCAATCTCTGTTCTCCAATTGTAGATATACAACTGAACGACAGTTGTGATCTCATAACTATTGAGTTTTGAAAGTTTTTTTTCGGTTAACAACTCAAAATCATGGCAAAAGTTACAATTATGCTGAAATCGAATGGTAATTGGGATAAATATGGAAGATATATAGATTTTGTAGTTGACGCAATTGTGGTAGATGATAATTCAAGCTACGGAAATCTCGTTTCTACAATTGCTGAACAATTGTCGATTGATACATCTGAGAAAATTGTAGAAATCAAATACATTGTGGATGAGAATTGTCCTCTAATGGAAATTAGGAATGATATGGGTGTTTCTGTGTATATGGAAACGAAGAAGGATAATAGGAACTTAAGTTCATATCCGTTATGTATAAGTGTTAGAGATTTCAATATGGAATTGGCAATCACAAATGAAAGCATCAATACAGGTATGGTTGATCCGAATTGCAGACTGTTATGGAGTTATCGACTAACTATATTTACACTACATAAAACTACATATTAACTACAAATATTAATATACAGCATATTTACTGTATTTTTGAATTTATATTCTTCAGGTTCTTCAGGATCACTAAGGTTACTTGATATTCCGTCGTCACGAGCAATAGAGGAATATCAAAGTGAAATAATAACTGAATCTAAGTAATTATGTATTGAAGAATGACAAGTGTATTAGGACAAGAAAACAATAGCTGCTGCAATGAGGAATTATGCAGTGCAGCACAAGTTTCAGTTCAGAGTAAAGAGATCTAGTCATAGAAGGTATGTAGTTAAATTGTAGAATATTTGTAGTTAATTGTAGTTTTGACAAAATTTCTGAATCTGGTGGATTGTTGAATTCTATTTCTAGTTATGCTTTTTATATCACTGTATTTGTAGTTATTTGAATTTAATTATAGTTTAACTACAATTTTTTTTTATAGCTACTGGCTTATATGTGTAGCTGAAAGCTGCAAATGGCATTTCAAGGCAACATCAATTAACGATTCTGAAATGTTCAAGATAAGAAGTTTCAGTAGACAACACACTTGTTGTATAATGGATGAAACATTTATACAGCGCAAACGTACTGCATCAGTGGTTGGTAGCATGGTTGTTCCGAAATATTGTGATCCTAAAACTGTCTACACACCAAAGGACATACAACAGGACATGTTATCTGAACATGGACTAAACTTAAGCTACATGCAAGCATGGAGAGCAAAGGAAAAAGCATTATATTTTTTGAGAGGGAATCCGTGTGACTCCTACAACAATTACCAAAATATTTTTATATTCTTGAGAAGATCTATCCTGGTTCGGTTGTTAAACTAAAGAAGGCAGTAGATGATTGCTTCTTATACGCATTTGTTGCTCTTTCTACATCAATCAATGGTTGTAAACATTGTAGGCCTGTTGTTGTCATTGATGGAACATTTTTAAAGTCAGCATACAGGGGGATTATGCTGACAGCCAGCACAATGGATGCAACAGGTGAGTAAAATACATACTGTGTGGTTATTTTTTCATTATTGTAGTTAAGTTGTAGCTAAATTGTAGTTGTATGTAGTTATATTAAAAAAATAATGAATTTGTACAAATCTAGTTGTTATTTAATTTTATATTCAGACTACAAAATGTAGGCACTATTTTTCCCTTGGCATATGTTGTGGTTAATTTCGAAAATGACGCTTCTTGGAAGTGGTTCTTTGAGAAATTCAAGGAGGCATATGGAGAAAGACCTTCAATGTGTGTTGTTTCAGATAGGCATGAGAGTATATTGAAGGCAACATCAGTTGTTTATCCGGGAATGGCACACTACTCTTGTATGTGGCATATATGGACAAATGTAAGATCAAAATTCAAAAAGGGACATCTACAATTGCATGAATTGTACTTTGCTGCAGCCCGCTCATACACTCTAGATGAATTCAATGAAAGGATGATGAAGATTGAAGAGGTAGACCCGCGTGTAAAGTCTTACCTATATGGTATTGGCTATCATAGATGGTCGAGAGTACATGCAACGGTAAATAGAACTTTTACTATGACGTCAAACATTGCCGAGTCATTGAATGCTGTTACGAAAGAAGCAAGAGAGCTGCCAATTTATGACCTATTTGACTATATGAGAACTCTTATTGAACGTTGGACAAAAGAAAAGTTGTTGAAGGCAAAGGCTACTTTTACATTCCTTGGTCAAAAATTCCACAAAGAGTTGGATGATAACAACACGTCATCGCAGAAACTACGGGTAACATATTCTTGATTTCTGATGGAGGAAAAAAATAGTGATGCAAAATCTGGTTTAAATTGTAGTTATATTGTAGTATAGTTGTAGCTAATTGTAGTTATTTGTATATAATCCATTTAAGTATTTGATGTATCAGTTTTTCTGTTTGTTTTTATACTGTAGGTGAGAGCTTCAATTGATTATATACATACGGTGTTAGATGGTGCGAAGCGGTACATTGTGTGTCTACAAAACAAGAAATGTAGTTGTGGACAATTCCAACTTGACGAACTACCTTGTGCACATGCTCTAGCAGCATTAAGGCATAGGAATGAAACACCTGAAAACTATTGCTCTCTGTATTACACAAGGGAGAACCTTCTTCTTACATATGAAATGCCAGTAAATCCTCTTCCTGATGAAGCCAAATGGGATGTTCCACAACATCTTTTGGATGAGGTAGTAAAGCCACCAGCGAGAGATAAAAGGCAGCCAGGGAGACCTCAGAAGGAAAGATATAAAACATTTGATGAAATAAAGTCAAAGAAGTACAAGGTTTCATGCGGCAATTGTGAAGTCGAATGGCATAACAAAAGAACTTGCAAGAATGCACCAAAAAAGAAATGATTGTTATGTAGTGAGAATTGTTATTCAATTTAAGTCTTGTAGCGTAAATAAGATTTTTCAGATATGACTGAAAACATGTATTGAATTTGAAGATGAAAGTTTATTAGAATCACTTTAATTGTGTGGCTCTACAATTTCATGTTGTTTGAATGCGAAGAATCGTGAATGTACTTTATGACTTAAATAAATGAATGACTCAATGTCAACTTGTTTCCTTATTGTGGTTAAAATATAGTATACGTGTGGTGTACCTGTTGGCGTATAATATAAGTTTTAGTAAATTGTACAGGAAATGTAGTTGAATGTAGTTTAATTGTAGTTCAATTTAATATTAACTGACAGTTTACATTTATAGTTGTAGTTAAATGTAGTTCAATTGTATATCTACTTGTAACAACTGACATTTATAGAAATATGATAGAACTCGACTACGCGAGTATAATATATGGTAGATAACAATCATCTTTTATAAAAACTAAGAAACATAATTCCTACATTGTTTAACAACTACCAGACTACAGAGACACGTCTAAGAAAAAAAGAAATCATCTCTTCTTTCGTTGAACTTTAGTCCTCTCGTTTTTTGTCGGTGCACCCTTCCTTCTAGCAAGTCTGCATGTAACCTCACTCTCGCTAATTGATCCATCTTCTATCTTCTTTGTGGCGTAATCCCATAGTAGAGCTCCATAGTGAATACGATATGGGACAATATCACTCAAATCTTCCTTTGGGATGTAAAAGTCACCACAACTAACATATTCAGCAAAAGAAGCAACATATACACCACAATCCCTGCATTAAATGATCATTTGTCAGTATATATCAAACTACAAAAACAATAGGATAAACAATATAGAAAGGGGGAATAGTTTATTTACAGTGAGCCTTCTTTTTGTTGTGGAATCTCCGCAACTAGCCATTGAATGTCAAGAGGGTCGGTAACCGCTTTTTCAATGTATGACTTTGAATTCTTGAAGTCAATATCATTGCGTTTACCAAAAAAACCAGTGCATGACAAATATAGATGAATGATTCTTGCAAACTTGTCAACCATTGTTTGAACAGATTGGTTACGCTTTGCTCTTACCAATGAATCATAAACATAAAGTTGCCTATCCTTTATGTCAAAGACTAGCAACAACCAATGAAAGTTATCAACAATGTTAACAGGCATGAGCACATAATCAATAACATCCCATGGAACATTTGCAAGAATCCTGTATCCCAGTATATATTCAGCAATGTCATCCTCAGGTTTAATCACCGAATTCCTTATATCCGGCGGAGAACTAGTGAACTTCTCGTATATTGCTTCAATCTTTGTCTTGAACAAGCAATCAGTTGTTGTAAACCTTGTCTTGATGTTAGGGCCATATTTTCCCTTCTTTCTCAGATAATACATAATAACATCAATGTGTTGCACAAATAAAATTGCAGTATACAGTAAACAACAGTATTAACTACAAATATCTACAAACAACTACATACTAACTAGAAATTAGACTTATCCGGAAAAAATGTAGCATGTTCTGTAACTTTTCCCCCACAATAACAACAAATAAATTACACTTAAAACAAAGGCATCAACTAGTACAATTTAGTGAAAGTTATAATGAACAAATGTGAAGAAAGACTACAACCAAACAATATCAACTACAAAAAACTACATATGAACTACAACTGCACACATACTATGAATAAATACAGGAATGGAAGTTTAAAAACTATATACTTACAGTGCTATTGATTACTTGTCCAGGGTGAGCTAGTTGATAGAACCATTCTTTCTTGTCAATCTTTTCACAACCCAAATCCAACTCAGGATTTATTTGGTTATCCTTCCGTGAGTAGAAATCTTTCCTCCTATAATAACAAAAAGATTGAATCAAATATAACATTTATCAAAATTAATTTAACCTTTCATTTTTAAAAAAGAATTGATAAAAGGTATAAATTAAAGTAAATATACCTCCTATTTCCTTTGTCATTGCGACTGTATAACCAAGTTGTGAACCTGTCTATCAATTCAGGATCTACATCTTCACCTATGACTGTAGTGAAAGGGTGCTTCAAGTTAAAAATTTTAGGCCCAGCAGATGTGCTTCCTTCAGTACTGTACAATGGTGTGAATGGTGATCGGGCATATTTTCCCGGCAACTTTGTTCTAACAGGATGAAGAGGGGTTACTTCAACTTGTAGTGGATCCTCAAAAATCACCAATTGTGATAAGTTGTCTGGAAGCTCAAAATCATCCAATGTAACAACTTTGTTTTGTATGGGTTCATGCACAACTTCTTTTTTATAAATTCCTCCCTGAGAAACTTCCTTCATTGTTACACCATGTATTGGGGACTGTGGTTGATCAACCACTGCTGGCACAACCCCTATGATATATGTCACACCTCCTTTTTCCGCAAACCTGCGTGGGCGCATGGTATAAAAGAGAGTTTTTCCAATTAAAGGACAACCAAAACGGGATTCATTTATTGAGAGATTCGGAGTCGCCACTTGGGAGATTTATGGTGTCCCAAGTCACCGGTTTGAAACCCGAATTGAGGAAAGGTTTGACTCTATTTAACGGTCCGCGAACCAGAAATCCGGATAAGGAATTCTGTTAACCCGGGAGAAGGTGTTAGGCATTCCCGAATTCCGTGGTTCTAGCACGGTCGCTTAACTGTCATATTCGGCTTATTTATCTGATTTTTACAGTTATATACTTAATGCAAATTAATATCCCTTTACCGCTTTTATTATTATTATTATTTACGAAAAAGAATGTTGCCTAAAAATATGCTTCGAATCACGTCACATGAAATGCACCCGGATCCTCGACACATTCTTATTCAACATTTTGGGATTTGGATTTGGGCCGCATGAAATGCACACCCGTATTTAAGAAGGTAAAATTATTAAAATACGCGCCTAGAGCGATTACTTATTTACATTTTTGAGAAGGTCATGAAATTCGCTAAGAAACGGCACATCTCGAAATCTAAATATTTTACATATACATTTATGAGGGCCCCGCGATTTGTATAATTTTGTTAGGCGAGGCACACCTCTAATTCTAATTTAAAAGCAAACTACATTCCGCTATATTTATTTAAGAGTTAATTCAATATTATTTAAAACATGTTGCAAGCCACACTACATGAAATGCACCTGTGGTTCCTGACACGCTTTATTTAACCTTGTTCAAAATTGGAGTCGGGTCACATGAAATGCACCCCCGATTCCTTTAATCTAATTACGTCGTTCAATTGAAGAATAACGAACCAATTTCTATAATGTGACAAAGTCATACTCAACTATAACCAATTCGAGTAAACATACGACTAGATAACTAAGTGAGCAAATTCAAGACTATGGCGAACAATTACATGAACAACAGAAGTATAACTAGTTGGCGAGCATATGAAGGATTAGTTATTTTCATTAGCTAACTTCGATACTACAAGACCACCATTAATTGTGAAATTGCATGTTCAACAGAATCATATATTTACAAAATCGTCCAAATCGTACGAAACTAAATCAAATGCGCAACGATTCAAAATATTAGCGAGAAGAACAATATCAAAAAAAAACATGCACCTTTATTTCTGCATATTTTCAACGTACACAATAAGAAAACGAACCTTTTATGAAGATCTAAAACTTCGACCTCTCCGGACAGAACTCGAACCGAACTGGAACCAAGAACAAACAGTTCGACACGGAACCTCAACGAACTCGGAGAAACAGCATGTGGTACGCTGCTGGAACGAAGACGAAGGTAAATCAGAAGCGGGTGGTGGCGTTGATGGTTCAGGTGGTGGACGCTGGTGTTGCTGGTTTTTGCGACGCAGCAGATTGACACGAGAAGATGAGGCAGAAAAGGGTAGTTTGGACGTGAAGCTGGACGTGAGGGTGCTACTGGATGCTTTGACTGGTCAGAGATGAAACAACAGTGAGCTGCTGCGTCAATGGCGTGAGGGAGACGAGGGTGGATGTTTGGACAGGCTGGTTGGTCGTGCTGCTGTGCGGGAGCTGGTTGACGCTGGTCGTTGCTGCTGGTTCGACGATGGGACTGTTGGTTCGCTGGACGTGAAGTGATGGTGAGGAGGTCCGTCGACGGGAGGACTGTTTGGGTGTTTGCTTCTCGGTATTTCCTCTTCTTCAGCGATGAAGAAGGAGATGGAGTAACATCTCTGTATTGATTTTCTTCTCCCAAAATCCCCTCCAATACACTGTAGTATCTCTTTCTTTTATATATGTTTTTGTCCTTTTTTAAAAGTCCCCCCCCCTCCGTGTAATGCCCTCCTCTTTCACTGTTTTTGAATCCCTCTTTTTTCTTTTCCGCTCCCTTCTCTTTCTAACCGTGAACTCCCCTTATGTATTGCTCTCTTTTTGTTTTTCCCCCTCCACGTGAAAGTGTCCCCCTTTCTCTTTACCGTTTTTTCTTTTTAAAAAATGAGGCTCCATGTCTTTTTTTGTCTTTTTCTTTTTGTTTTTATCCCTTTGTCTTTTTCCCTTGTCTTTTTCTTCTTGTCTTTTTCTTCTTATTCCCCCATCCCATTATGTATTGTCCCCCTTAGTGTAGTGTGTGTCATGGGTGTTGTATGGGTTATTTTTGACCGTGTTCCCCGTGTGGTGGACTCGGATTATTATGGGCTATGTCCGAAAATTATAAAACCGGGTAGTTTGAATCCGAATATTATTCTTCGCTCGGAACCGAGAATAGTGTTATTTAATTAATCATAGGTAATCAAAATAACCATAATACTCATAATTAAAATAAAACTATTTTTTTATATTTTTCAGAGTTTAAAGTAACTACAAAATATTAATAAAAATTATTTTTGTAATTTTCGTTTTTAATAAAAAGATAAAAATATAAAGTACTATTTTTGTATTTTTCAAGTTTAAAATGACTACGAAACATTAATAAAACTATATTTTTGTTATTTTTCATTTTAAGGTAAAAATAAAGTAAAAGAGTCAAATTTAGCTAAAATAGCTATATTAAAACTAAACTAAATATTTTACGCTAAAAATATAAAAAATCTCGGGTAGGGGCAAAACCACGCATCTACAGCTGCCCCTCTTTGACTGAAAACACAAAGAGTTTTCGGACAAAGAACGACTAGACAAGTGTTTTGACCCGACCCTTATTCAGAGAGACTAAACTAAAAGAAGAGGAATGTGGCCGAGCCCTTGTATCTGAGCTGCCTACATATCCTTGGCTATAAAGGAATCAGGCCACGTGTAGTTCAGAAGTGAGTAAGAATATGGAGTAACCGAAATGGAGAGCCATTCGAGGTGCCGTTCCGTCGAGGTTCCGTTCCATCGAAGTTCCGGTCCGTGGTCCTGCTATTACATCAAAAATCAAAACATGAGGAAGGCTAACTAAGCCTATCAGCTACTAGTTACAAGATTCCTATCTATAAGTCTTCTGAAGCTTGATCTTGAGTATTGGTTGGTGCTTCATGCGGACACTAAATTTGAACCTTGATATTTGCTAGTTGCAGGTGCTGCTTTTCGGATCAAGACCAGGTATGCAGTGCTTATGACCTCGGCCATGTCTTGAGCACACCACATCTTTCCTCAACTTCTGCACTTGGATTAACTCCTTGCCTTTGTGACTAACTTCTGTTGATCATCTCGGACCGTTGACTCGTATTCTGGTCGCAAGCTTATTTTGTTGCTAACTTGCATCGCACTCCGAAGTGAATTCCCTTACTTGTGATCTTCGAACTATTCTCCTTCGAAGTCCTGAATCTATCTTTTCTGATCCTTGTTGCCTTCCTTCTGATTCATGCTGGGGATTTCCGTTACACTCCGTCACTTTCCGATTGTTCACTATCCTTATCAAATCTTGGAAACTGAGACGCCGTTCTGCTTTTCCGGCGGGCTTCTGACTTTATCGACAAACTCTAATCATAAATCGTCATTCCATTCTTCAGGCGGACACCTGATTTCAACAACACTTCAAAATAATAACTCGCCACTCCATTCTTCAGGCGGGCTCCCTGACTTCAACTATAACTTCAACACTAAATCGCCACTCCATTCTTCAGGCGGGCTCTCTGACTTCAACTACAACTTCAAAACTAAATTGCCACTCCATTCTTCAGGCGGGCTCCCTCACTTCAACTACAACTTCCAAAATATCGCCACTCCATTCTTCGGGCGGGCACCCTGACTTCAACTACAACTTCCAAACTAAATTGCCACTCCATTCTTCAGGCGGGCTCCCTGACTTCAACTACGACTTCCAAACTAAATTGTCACTCCATTCTTCAGGCGGGCTCCCTGACTTCAACTACAACTTCAAAACTAAATCGCCACTCCATTCTTCAGGCGGGCACCCTGACTTCAACTACGACTTCCACACTAAATTGCCACTACATTCTTCATGCGAGCTCCCTGACTTCAACTACAACTTCAAAACTAAATCGCCACTCCATTCTTCAGGCGGGCTCCCTGACTTCAACTACAACTTCAAAACTAAATCGCCACTCCATTCTTCAGGCGGGCTCCCCGACTTCAACTACAACTTCAAAACTAAATCGCCACTCCATTCTTCAGGCGGGCACCCTGACTTCAACTACGACTTCCACACTAAATTGCCACTCTATTCTTCAGGCGGGCTCCCTGACTTCAACTACAACTTCAAAACTAAAACGCCACTCCATTCTTCAGGCGGGCTCCCTGATTTCAACTACCACTTCAAAATAACTCGCCACTCCATTCTTTAGGCGGGCACCCTGACTTTAACTACGACTTCCACACTAAATCGCCACTCCATTCTTCAGGCGGGCACCCTGACTTCAACTACAACTTCCAAAATATCGCCACTCCATTCTTCAGGCGGGCACCCTGACTTCAACTACCACTTCAAAATAAATCGCCACTCCATTCTTCAGGCGGGCATCCTAACTTCAACTACGACTTCCACACTAAATTGCCACTCCATTCTCCAGGCGGGCTCCCTGACTTCAACTACAACTTCAAAACTAAATCGCCACTCCATTCTTCAGGCGGGCTCCCTGACTTCAACTACAACTTCAAAACTAAATCGCCACTCCATTCTTCAGGCGGGCATCCTGACTTCAACTACAACTTCCAAAATATCGCCACTCCATTCTTCAGGCGGGCACCCTGACTTCAACTACGACTTCCAAACTAAATTGCCACTCCATTCTTCAGGCGGGCTCCCTGACTTCAACTACAACTTCAAAACTAAATCGCCACTCCATTCTTCAGGCGGGCTCCCTGACTTCAACTACAACTCAAAACTAAATCGCCACTCCATTCTTCAGGCGGGCTCCCTGACTTCAACTGCAACTTCAAAACTAAATCGCCACTCCATTCTTCAGGCGGGCTCCCTGACTTCAACTACAACTCACTAACTCCATCCCATCCATATCGCCTTCCTTTGCTTCCTGTACCATTTTCTTCTTCCTCCATTGTCTCTTGGGCCACCTTTTCTTCTGAATTACCTTATTTTGGAATTGTTTTCCTCCTGGGTCGTGTTATTTTCCTTGGACTGCTGGGGATATCTTTGGAACTGTTTACTTACCTGTTGGGGATAATGTTGCTAGGGAAGTCTTCTTTATTTCCTCTTTTCTACTTCCTTCAACCTTTATTCTCTTTCCAAACCTCCTTCGGGACTCGCGCTTTGCTCCCTTGAAAAACTTATGGGATATAATACTGCTGAAGAAATCTCGAAATCAGTGTTTTATTTTTCCGAGAACTGCTGGGGATGATACCGGCTTCTTGCCTTTCTGCACGCAAGCTTCCTCGTTTTGTCCTGTCTGCTGGGGGTATAATTTCCTCTATCACAACTTGTAGTTTTCTTTCTTTCAAAGTTGCTGGGGATAATTGGGTTCAAAGATCATTTCCTTGCGTTATCCGGCTTCTTTCCCCAACCGGGTATTTGGTTTCGAGAAAATTTTCGCAACGGGAGAAAATTTTCTGCCCCAGTTTGAGAATCTTCTTCGTGGCATGCTTTTCTGCCAACAACCCCTCTTTTTCCTATTTCAAATCAAAGAAAAATTGGTTAGTTTTAAAATGTGGTGGCTGGTTGTGGTGCTCCTGCTGGGGATGGTTCTCCTCCTCTTTCCCTGCTCTGCGTTTCATTATCAGAACTTGCTGGGGATGTTATTATTTGATGATATTCATGTTGGGGATAGCTTTCTCCTTTCTTGCTTCGCCACCTTCCTTGACGACTCTTTGTTTGCGAACCTTTCCACGTGGTTTTCCACTGACCACCCGAATTCCTATGATAGTGACCCTTCGTGAAGACCATGCATGTTTTACTGGTGAACCATTATCTTTGTTCACCCTTGTCACTGAAAATACCTTTCTGCTGGGGATATCTCTCCTTCTTTTGCGGCATATCTAAGGACTGGGCATTTCCCAACCTTTGAGTCTCATTAACCTTCCTTGAGGTCATTAACCTTCCTTGAGATATCCTTATTGACACCAATCCCTCACTTTGTCATTTTCCTATTGCTGGGGAATATCCCTCTAGACACTGGCCTTGCGCTTGATCCTTCCTGACCTATACCACTTGGGTGTACCAATCAAAATCCCGTCTTGCGTAATTGGAAAGCTGATGGAAAATTTCACAGTCATTTCTTGCAAACAGACTCTATTGGGGAATTTTGATGAAAGGAGAAAGATAAAAGGAAACATAATAAAAGACAATGACTATCTAAGAAAAATTATAAGATAAACCTATCAAACGTGGATACCAACTTTAATAGACATGACGTGCACATATAGCCTATCATCCGTCATTAAACCGCCTTTTGTAATCTTCTCCTGGGACTTTCCTATCTCGTTTCCAATCTTCGTTCTACTTGTAGTGCCCGAGGGGTTTTCACTACCAAGCTTCTCTCATTACGTTTTTTTCTCTCAGCTTTCATCGCCTTATGGTGCCTGTGAAGGTTTTCACCGCTAAGACTCTCTCATTTGCGTTTCTCTTCAGCTGGGGATTGGGAGTGTTACCGCTAAGATTCTCTCATACTTCTTCTGGTGCAGATCCGAGTCTTTTCTGATGGGAATCAGAGTGTTATGTTCTGATAAGACTTCTCTCATTTGCCTGACTTGGCCTCTTTTGAAGATTGGTCAAAAGGTCTTTCTTTGGACCGTAATGTGGATTTTGATAGGGCTTAGAAAGAAAAGGGTATTAAAGGCTCAAAACAAAACAAAATGGGTTCAAAATTACAACCTTCGGAGTCTACATCTTCCTTTATAAACACAACTTTTGTTGCCCCAGTTTTTGCTTGGGGATTTTTTTTTTGATTTTTATTTACACTATGACCGAGCTGTGAAGCGCCTACGTATCCTCTTTGAGGAATCGGGTCAAACGTAGTTCCCAATTCCTCTTTTTCAAGTTTCTTTTTTTTTCACACATTTTTCTTTTTCTTTTCTTTATCTCTTTTTGTTGTTTTCTTTTTCTTTACTTTTTTCTTTATCCCTTTCTTCTCTTGCCTTTCAAACTTGTGTTTCTAGTCTTTGCAACTAATTCCGAAGGAGGGGTATGAAAGAATTTAAAATAAGGTTCAAAGGGTTGACGATGGATAAAGTATTTGGATAGCAGAACAAAATGCCTTCGTCATTCCAATCTTCAAAACATGCCAAGTGTAAACAACACAATTAATATTCGTCATATCTTTACAAGCACTGTTGGGCCACACTCTCATTTTCATTATTATGAACGACCCCTTGTCAATTTTGGCAGCTTGCCTTTAACGGTTTTCTTTTACTTGCCCCAGTTTCTCATGACTCGGGTTTCGAATAATCTCAAACCGTTCTTATATAATTTAAATATCTCGATCACCTCCCAATGGTTTTGTGATTAACTTTTAAGATCAGGCCAGAACTATACGCGCACGTCATGTCACTAGAGCTAGCAGAAAAATAACTATAGGAAGGAGAGGACTAAATAAGAGAAAATGTCTAGAAATAATATAAAATAGGTCATTGCATTAACCGATAAAACAACGGCTCGAACAATCAAAAAAACAAAACTGGGGTTACAACCCTTAGAACGAACCTAGACCTCTTTAGATGAGACATTATGATCAAAAGAAAAATACAAGGATAAAAGGTTTGAGCCACAAAACAACATTCGGATTACCATTATGAAATAACTCGGACAAATAGAAATGACAACAAAATAAGCCACCACAAATGACTCTCCAATTGATAAGGCTGGCATTTAGCCACGAATTTGATTATCAGAACCATTATGGCCTTCTCATTTCAGTCGGCAAATTCCCGAGTCACTGTTATGAATCACAATCAATCTTTCTTGGATCATCCTTTATATTTCCCTTTTCAAATCCCGACAACTTTCCATGTTGTGCCCCTGGGCATTGGAATGGTATTCACACCTTTTAGATGGGTCAAAGCTCCTTGCACGTGGGTCCACATGATTTGGAGGGATGGGTGCAATCATGTCCTGTTGCTTTAACTTCTCAAATAAGCTTGCATAGGAAACTCATATTGGTGTGAAATTACCCTTCAACTTCGGTTCCCTTCTATACCCTTGGCTTGGAAGTGGGTTATAAGGTATTTGGAAATTTCCTCATGTACCATCTTTCGAGGATCTTGTGTTGTCCGCTTGTCACAAACCAACCACCTTCTACTTACTTTACAATTCAAGACAAAACATGTTAGAATGGACTCAGCCAGTCCTTATCAATTTTTTTTTTCATATATATACATATACAGTTGTGGTCGAATCTTATGGAGATTGCCTACGTATCATGACCCCGCATGAATCGGACCGAGCGTAGTTCTTGCAAATTAATGCAAGAAATAAAGAGATATTTATTTGATTTTTTTTTTTTTGAAGAAAAATTGTAAAAGCCGACTCCAAAAAGATAAACTTGAAAAAAAATTTCCTCCTGTGGCTCATGGGGGCATCATTCGGCATCGCCATAAGCCAACACAAGACTGAGAAGTTTCTAATGTCAATTGACTATTTTTACAAAATTGGCCATGTAATGACTTATTTGACAAAGCGGCTATTTTTGCAAAATTTTATTTAAGAGACTACAAATTCAAAATTTTTCATCTTAGGGCCCATGGGGCATCGTTCAGCACCGACACAGGCCAACACAAGACTGAGAAAGTTTAAATGCCAAATGTGGCCATTTCAGCAAAACCATATGTTTTTTTTTTTGGAAAGTTGAGTGATGACTCAAACTTAATTTTGCGGATACGGCCTTTCAATATTTCCACAGGGGAATATTTCAAGGTTGTGCCCAAAAATTATTTACAAAGACTCAAAGTGGCTATTCTTGCAAAAATAGCCTTCTGGCGTCCTTTTGGGGAACATTCGGCTTATTTTAAACAAGAATAACATCACCCGATTTATAATAAAATAAAAAATTTGACACATTTTTTTGGTTATTTCTGCAAAAGGGGTGTGAACCCGAACTTGATTTTGCGGCTATAGCCTTGCAACATTTCCACAAGGAATATTTCAAGGCAATGCTCGTAAATTATCTAAAATGACTCAAGGCGACTATTTTGCAAAAACAGCCTTCCGGCGTCCTTTCGGAACATTGGCTATTTCCAAGAACGGCATCACTTTGATTTTATTGACGAAATTAAACACACATTTTTTTTGATTTTTTTTTTTTTTTTAAAAAAAGGGTGGTATCCCAAACTTTATTTTGGGCTACGGCCTTTCAACATTTCCACATGGAATATTTCAAGGCTATTATTCAAAAAGAAAAAGAGAAGACTTCAAAGTGGCCATTTTTGCAAAAACAGCCTTCCGGTGTCCTTTCGGAACATTCGGCTATTTTCAAAACAACGTTACTTTGATTTTATTGAAAACTAAAACTTCGACACATTTTTTTTAATTTTTTGAAGGGGTGGTTGGACCCGATGAGGGTTGCCTACGTATCCCACCTTATGGGGAGAATCAAACCTGCGTAGTTCGGTCAAACAAACTACATTTGTAAATGAAACAAACTATTTTTATTTTATTTTATTGAAATGCAACTAAACTATATTTTTTTTATTTTAAGAATAAATCTCACTTTTTTTTAAAAAAAAAAACATTTTTTTCTTTTAAGTAAGTAAAAAAAACAAACTATTTTGAGACTATTTTTTTTTCATTTTCCTCAATATAAAACAAACGGTTAGCCTGCAAGTCTGAAGCAAATATATACATAAAACAAACAGGATGCAGCAGGATGGTCTTTTCATTTCAGGTCACCTGTCCTAGACGGACCCAACCCCTGTGTTGAGTCCCTAAGTCAAATGCAACATGATGCAAATAAACGTTCCTACTAGGGATCCGGTATGAAGCTTTGTTATTCTAGGTTTAAAAACCTGGGTTTATTGTTCTAGACCTGGCTTACCCGAGCGGACAACTCGAGCCGAGGAGGAGGCAGCAACCCGGGAATACAGAAGCTTCACCGGTTTTGCAACTTATCCAAACCTCGTTCTAAAGTGGGAATTAGACACTATATAGAAAAGAAGTCACACGAAGTGCACCCTTCTTCATGATTTAGAAGACTCAGAGAGGAGATTTGTTTCGGCACAATTTATATGTACAGTTCAAAAAATATCAAAGCAGTAAATATAATATTTAGCACATTAATACAAACATATAATAAAATCAGATAATAAATAAGCCAAATACAACAATTATTCCAAGCTCGAATTCTTAAACCCTGAACCAGTGGTTCTGGGTTTGCGTCCCCAGCAGAGTCGCCACAGCTGTCACACCTCCTTTTTCCGCAAACCT
This sequence comes from Nicotiana noctiflora, assembly GCA_032618575.1. Taxonomy (NCBI): domain Eukaryota; kingdom Viridiplantae; phylum Streptophyta; class Magnoliopsida; order Solanales; family Solanaceae; genus Nicotiana; species Nicotiana noctiflora. The sequence goes on from JASVEL010006379.1 coordinate 71,968, forward strand.
GCGTGGGCGCGTGATATAAAAGAGAGTTTTTCCAATTAAAGGACAACCAAAACGGGATTCATTTATTGAGAGATTCGGAGTCGCCACTTGGGAGATTTATGGTGTCCCAAGTCACCGGTTTGAAACCCGAATTGAGGAAAGGTTTGACTCTATTTAACGGTCCGCGACCCAGAAATCCGGATAAGGAATTATGTTAACCCGGGAGAAGGTGTTAGGCATTCCCGAATTCCGTGGTTCTAGCACGGTCGCTTAACTGTCATATTCGGCTTATTTATCCTGATTTTTACAGTTATATACTTAATGCAAATTAATATCCCTTTACCGCTTTTATTATTATTATTATTATTTACGAAAGAGAATGTTGCCTAAAAATATGCTTCGAATCACGTCACATGAAATGCACCCGGATCCTCGACACATTCTTATTCAACATTTTGGGATTTGGATTTGGGCCGCATGAAATGCACACCCGTATTTAAGAAGGTAAAATTATTAAAATACGCGCCTAGAGCGATTACTTATTTACATTTTTGAGAAGGTCAGGAAATTCGCTAAGAAACGGCACATCTCGAAATCTAAATATTTTACATATACATTTATGAGGGCCCCGCGATTTGTATAATTTTGTTAGGCGAGGCACACCTCTAATTCTAATTTAAAAGCAAACTACATTTCGCTATATTTATTTAAGAGTTAATTCAAGATTATTTAAAACATGTTGCAAGCCACACTACATGAAATGCACCTGTGGTTCGTGACACGCTTTATTTAACCTTGTTCAAAATTGGAGTCGGGTCACATGAAATGCACCCCCGATTCCTTTAATCTAATTACGTCGTTCAGTTGAAGAATAACGAACCAATTTCTATAATGTGACAAAGTCATACTCAACTATAACCAATTCGAGTAAACATACGACTAAATAACTAAGTGAGCAAATTCAAGACTATGGCGAACAATTACATGAACAACAGAAGTATAACTAGTTGGCGAGCATATGAAGGATTAGTTATTTTCATTAGCTAACTTCGACACTACAAGACCACCATTAATTGTGAAATTGCATGTTCAACAGAATTATATATTTACAAAATCGTCCAAATCGTACGAAACTAAATCAAATGCGCAACGATTCAAAATATTAGCGAGAAGAACAATATAAAAAAAAACATGAACCTTTATTTCTGCATATTTTCAACGTACACAATTAGAAAACGAACCTTTTATGACGATCTCAAACTTCGACCTCTCCGGACAGAACTCGAACCGAACTGGAACCAAGAACAAACAGTTCGATGCGGAACCTCGACGAACTCGGAGAAACAGCAGGTGGTACGCTGCTGGAACGAAGACGAAGGTAAAGAAGAAGCAGGTGGTGGCGTTGATGGTTCAGGTGGTGGACGCTGGTGTTGCTGGTTTTTGCGACGCAGCAGATTGACACGAGAAGATGAGGCAGAAAAGGGTCGTTTGGACGTGAAGCTGGACGTGAGGGTGCTGCTGGATGCTTCGACTGGTCAGAGACGAAACAGCAGTGAGCTGCTGCGTCAATGGCGTGAGGGAGACGAGGGTGGATGTTTGGACAGGCTGGTTGGTCGTGCTGCTGTGCGGGAGCTGGTTGACGCTGGTCGTTGCTGCTGGTTCGACGATGGGACTGTTGGTTCGCTAGACGTGAAGTGATGGTGAGGAGGTCCGTCGACGGGAGGACTGTTTGGGTGTTTGCTTCTCGGTATTTCCTCTTCTTCAGCGATGAAGAAGGAGATGGAGTAACATCTCTGTATTGTTTTTCTTCTCCCAAAATCCCCTCCAATACACTGTAGTATCTCTTTCTTTTATATATGTTTTTGTCCTTTTCTAAAAGTCCCCCCCCCTCCGTGTAATGCCCTCCTCTTTCACTGTTTTTGAATCCCTCTTTTTTCTTTTCCGCTCCCTTCTCTTTCTAACCGTGAACTCCCCTTATGTATTGCTCTCTTTTTGTTTTCCCCCTCCACGTGAAAGTGTCCCCCTCCTCTTATTTGTTTTTTTTTTTTTAAAAAATTTAGTCCCATACTCTTTTTTTGTCTTTTTCTTTTTGTTTTTATCCCTTTGTCTTTTCCCTTGTCTTTTTCTTCTTGTCTTTTTCTTCTTATTCCCCCATCCCATTATGTATTGTCCCCCTTAGTGTAGTGTGTGTCATGTGTGTTGTATGGGTTATTTTTGTCCGTGTTCCCGTGTGGTGGACTCGGATTATTACGGGCTAGGTCCGAAAATTATAAAACCGGGTAGTTTGAACCCGAATATTATTCTTCGCTCGGAACCGAGAATGGTGTTATTTAATTAATCCTAGGTAATCAAAATAACCATAATACTCATAATTAAAATAAAACTATTTTTTTATATTTTTCAAATTTAAAATAACTACAAAATATTAATGAAACTATTTTTTATTATTTTCGTTTTTATAAAAAAGATAAAAATATAAAGTACTATTTTTGTATTTTTCAAGTTTAAAATGACTACGAAATATTAATAAAACTATATTTTTGTTATTTTTCATTTTAAGGTAAAAATAAAGTAAAAGAGTCAAATTTAGCTAAAATAGCTATATTAAAACTAAACTAAATAGTTTACGCTAAAAATATAAAAAAATCTCGGGTAGGGGCAAAATCACGCATCTACAATATGGAATGAACAATTGTAGGTACAATGTAGTTAAATGTAGTTATTTTTAGGTTATATTTAAATTTGGTAAAAAAGTAATAAATGTTACTATACCTGATGTATAGGCATCATCAACTTCTTGAAAATCAGGATATAAGTCAACTTGAGGTTGTCCAGGTTGTTTAACAGTGGGGTCTACAAAATATAATTATAAAGTAATTAGCAACTCATAAAATTTGAAGATAGGTTTGAATGAGTAATGTAGATACCTCTTTTACTTGTGGTTGCAGGAGTTGCTTCTATTTTCTCACCAGAATTAATACCAAATTGCTGGTGTTTGACAAACAGATTTTGTTCATTAGGTTTGGTGGAACTCCCTGCAAACTACAATTTTGATGTATATTTTAGAAAGAAATTGAGTGATATGTCAAATATAGATTTGTACTAAATATGGTATGAAAAATCGAACCTTTGAATCATCAAACTCAAACCTCTTGTTAATTGCAGACATAACATTCTTTATAGATTGATCTATGAACTGTCGAATGGAAGAGAGTTCATCAACAACATCCTTCTTTATAGAATCTAACTTCTTATCAACCTTCAAAAACACATATGAATAATGAGGTTGTAATATTAATATATACTCTACAATTAAAATACACATTAGCTACATAATAAATAAACTGTATTCAAATTGTAGTCACAAGTGTAGTTATTTGTATTTTTGTAAAAAACCTGCACAATTTTCTTTTCTAGATTGCTGATCTTGATGTTCACTGATTCCATTGACTTATTTGAAGAAAATTCTTTTGGTTCAGCTGTTGGAGAAGCATCAACTTGCACATTGGATGGTTCAACAAATTCTTCATTTGCATATTGAATCTTTTCTGGAAGATTAAGAATTGCCAGCTCTTCTCCAGATTCAACAAGGTTTGAGAACTGAAAGTAAAAATGTAAGTTAATTGTATATAATATATGTTTAATTGTAGAATAATTAAACAATGCCAGAAAAAATACCTTCAGCCACTCAGGCTTTATCATCTTCTCCTCAAATGTTGTCAACCATATCATACCTTTGTTTGCTGACCATCTTAGAATCCTAGGAATAGACTCAGAACACCGTGTAGCAATTTCGGTGTTGACAGACGAGCAACACTCATATAGCCATACTTGTAAGGCTAACGAGCATCCTCGTACAAGATACGAATGTACATTTGGACTAAGCCTATGCCTAACAGAACCAATAAGCTGCCTGAATGATTTCGTACCCCAAGGGTACGAATCAAAATTTCCAGATTCAACTAAAAAGAAAGTAAACTTGTCTATAACTATTACATTAACCTTGTCCGAAGGACAAACAAAAAATTCCAGCATATACAGAACACACAATTGCACAGCATCAACGTCATTTTCCCAAGCTTTGTTGATAACAACATTCTTTAAGTGCCATTTTTCTACTCTCTTTACCAGCAAAATACGTGTTCATCAAATGACTAACATATTGTGGATTATAACCATAATCTAAGAAGTTATTGACACAATTGAGGCCAGTTATCAAACCAAAAACTCTCAATGAAAAAATCAACTTTTCTCTCTTTAAAAGTACAGACAATTATTCATCGGTAGAATTTTTTAGCTCATACTTCATTAGGAGATGAAGTGATTGATTTTGCATCACAACAGGTGGAAGACCTAACAAGTACCCAAAACGGGTTTTTTTAAAAGCTCGTAAAGCATTGGCAGATAGCAAAGCCTTAATTTGACTTGGTATGCTAGGCTCACACAAAGTGTGGAACCTAAGAATACCATAATCCACATTCTGCGGAGCAGCAAAGATGCTATTCTGAAAACAACAGGAAAAAAACTGGATTGAGTATAGTTAACTACAATAACACTACATTTAACTACATAATAACTGGACAACTACAACACACAATGATATTATAACTACAATTTAACTACAAAAACTACAAATTAACTACATAATAACTGGACAAGTAAAACACACAATGATATTATAACTAAAAATTAACTAAAAAAACTACAAATTAATTACAAAACACCTGTTCCAAACTACATATCTACCACACAATAACTAAAAATTAACTACAAATATATTAATGATTCGTATAAAAAATACAGAATATCGACAATTAAACCTTAAAATTGAGACAAATTAACTACAAAAACACTATTCATAACTACAAAATCCATCACAATATAACTACAATATAACTACACATGTATTAATATTTCATATAAAAACTACATAATAACAACAATTAAATCTCAAAATTGAGACAAATTAACTACATAATCACTGTTTCTAACTACAAATTTACACAATATAACTACAAATTAACAACATATATATTAATAATTCATATAAAAACACAAAATAACGACAATTTAAACTCAAAATTGAGACAAATTAAAAGGTTTACATAACTATACGGCAAAATAAAATAAAAATTCCTTTTGTGAAAAATCATGAGGGCTGACTTTTTAAGCTTTTTTTGAATGTTTCCTTTTTGTTTTTTTAGAAGAAGATGGAGATAACTTCGATTTTTTGACATATTTAAGCTTTGGTGAATCCTCGACAAAATCATCGTCAAATTCCAATTGTTTTCCCTTGCGTTTGCGCTGTTGTTGATCAACATCACTAGCATTTCTATCTTGTAAATGCTTAGAGCGCATTTCAGCCCTTATTTGTCCGGGTGAAGGAATAGGTTTCGATTTTCCAGTTGCATGTGTATTCTGTTGGTTTTTTGCAGAAGATTTAGGTGTTAAAACACCTAAATCGAAAGAAGGAACATCAGTTAAAACCTCTTTTGTAGGTTTTTTTAGGTGTATTTTGATTCTTCATGATTTTGTTGAAAGATGAACTAGAAAAAAAATGGAGTGGAAGTTAATGGAGAATGAGGAAGTTGTGTTCTGCTATACGGAAAAGGTGGAGAAGAACTGAAAAACAAAAAAAAGCGTGAGGGAAAAAATGTACTGCGGGGAAATCGTGGGGAGGGGGGTGGGGGGTGAGGTACGAAAATTTTAAAAATTGGAAGAGAGATAAGCGGGTAGGTAAATATTGGAAGATATTATCCCTAAATACACTCCTATAATAAATGATAACTTAATTAATGCCTTAAATTGAATTATGGTACATAAATTGAAACTTGGTATGCTTAAATATAATAAACACAAACCTTAAACATGGTTGGTAATAAGGTTTGCTATATAGTATACACATGTAAAAATTCCTTAAATTTAGAGACTTGAACACATTTATCTTAGCCCTAAACTTGTACATATTTTACTATAGTTATTTGCGATGAGAAGATGTTTTTATACTTATAGTAGAGAACCAACTTAACCTTATTTAAATTAAATAAGAGATCGGTCACTTTAAATTTTATAAATTGTTAAAATTTATAATTAATTAAAGAAACTCTATTTCCTTATGTCATTATTACGTGGACAACAATAAATTAGAATCCATTGAATTTTTATATTTAAACACATAATTATCGCTTCTTTTTTTTAAAAAAAAAAAATTCACGTTCTCTATTTCTTTTTTTGCAAGAGTAGAAAAATCTTTTAATTGACTTTGAAGTTCTAAACCTAATACCAATAAGAAAATTTTAATAAACTAAAATTTATCTGATTTTAAAAATATTAGAAAAATTACTAAATGACAATTTTGTCCAATGAAAAAATTACCTTTAAGGGGTAAAAAAGACGAACTGCTTCATATATTTGACTGTAACATGGAAGGAATTACAATAATATTATTATGTTGTTCAAATAATACAATAATTTATGTAAAATAATTATAAGTTAACTGATTTTAATTATCAATTGTTAGGAGAATAATAAGTATTCTGGATTTTAAGTCGTACTACTCTCTTCGGTCCAAAATAAGTAATTTTTTTGGATGTTTTTATACAGATTAAGAAATTCACCTTTTAGCATTAATTAGCAATAGTTGACCATATTAAACTTTGCAATTTCACATAAACACTCCTAACACATATTCCAACACTATTTACTCTAATGACAATGTAGGAATAAAATAATTCATTCATTCTTGAAATCTAGAAAAAATATTTATTTTGTACTATAAGAAAAAGGCCAAAAAATTACTTATTTTGGACCGCAGGGAGTAGAAGTACTAAATGACAATGTTGTTTTGTAAGATTTACTTTTAAGGGGTGAAAAATGTGAATCATATTTCGCTAAGAATTTTCGTACTTTTAATATTTGGTTGTAACATAGAAGGAATTACAATAATATTATATTTTTCAAAGAAAATACTAGTTTATATAAAATAATTATAATTTAATTGATTTTAATTACCAAACGTTAGGAGAAGAATCAGTATTTTATTGGACATATATGTGGCTAGAGTGGAGCTCTTTTCAAAAATAAGCGACAATGATGTTTGCATTTTGTGTTTCTTCAAATATGGAGAATTCTCTTTTGACCAAAAATCTCAAACAGTATAATCTTTTATTGTTAATTAAAAATTAAATTGGATGGGAGAAAAGAAAAGAAAAAGAAGGTAGCCTCAAAGATTTTGAAAGAAACTACTATATAAGAAAGAAAATCTGCAGATTAGACATAGAAATCCATATTGATACTACATTAGTCTTTAAAAATTTTTTAAACGTGTAATCTCTTTCAATTCAAAATCAGCTTATTCTTTTATTCCTTGAAAAGTTGAATTGGATGGTCAATAAGAAAAGAAAAGACTTTAACGAAAAATAATTCTTCCAAAACGCAAATATCGAAAAAAAAAATTAAAGAACTCACCTGCTAAGGAGCAATACATATATAGTTGGCAAAGTGCAAAAGATTAGCAAATCTTTTTATACTAATAATATGGAAGGAATAAAAATTATGTTACATAATTCAAATAAGGAAAGAATTTTATGTAAAGAAAATTATAGTTGATTTTGATTTTTGAATTCCTAAAATATTTAGATTTTCTACATAGTTTAAATAAGGAAAGCTTAATAATTAATATTTTAGTTGATTTTAAACTAATAAGTAACTCACAATTTTATCCAATGTGAAGGCTATTTTTAATGAACAAAAAATGTGAACGACCTTTATGCTTTTAATATAAATATAAATAGATAATTGGAAACAATTTTGTTTTACTCAAAAGTTGTTGAATACCTTTGAACAAACCAATCGATGTAAATAAAGGGACAATCGGAATCAATGGTAATATAGATTGAAGATTAATCGTTGGTTAGTGTAAATAGATCACCCTTACAAGAAGGTAATAAAATTTAATATAGTATCAAGAACAAATGAGCAGTGGAAATGTTGATAATAGAGAGAAGAGTGATGTAGAGAGAAAGAGTTGTCTTATTAAAAATTGATCAATCCCTACAAATGGGGGGAGACCCTTCTTTATATATGAAAAAGGTCCTCTCGCCCAACTATTACATTGACGCTAAGATATTACAAATATACCAAAAATATAAAAAGGGAGAGGTTGGGGACGTCCACCTAGACAGGTCCGCCGGCTCGACATTTTAAGGGCGGGACCGCATCCTTCTCGGCGTACGACCATAAGTGAGGACGTCCCCGAATGTCGCCGTCCTCATAAGGAGGCGTCCCCATCTTGCACTTCATCCGGACCGGCCACGTGTATATACAAACTAGTCATACTTTGCATCCGATTTGTCCTCGTACAGATAGTCCCTCCGCCTATTGGAGATGTGCTCGAGGCGTATCTACGATGGGCGGATAGATCCAGCCCACATTGGCCCCTGTGCACACGCGCATACGTGGCATGTTCCTGAACTGCCGCCTGCTGACGGCGTGTGTCATAATTACTGTTGTTTTCAATGCTGGTCATAAAGTCGATTTGACGTTTCGGTTTCTCGCCTCTTTTTCGGTGCAAAAACCCTTCGAATTTTGTGCAATGGCTAATTATAAATAGAGGACAGTTTCAATACTATCCACTCTTTTAGATCATCAGAAACTCCTTGCCTCTTAACTTCTCATTTTCACATACCCGGCAATCCATCCCTCTGTTCTTAGCATTCTTGCTACCATTTACTTAGAATATCCGGTTAGTAACTTCAGCAAGACTTAGAAAAATGGCTAAAGGTAGTCACCGCCGGGAACCAGAACAGGAAGAGACTGGCTCCGGGGCTTCCCGGCGGTCGAAGGGTAACAAGAATGTCAAAAAACCTCTTGTCCCTTTAAAAGAAGACAACCTCCTTCCTCGTGATCTGAGTGTGAGGAAGGACTTTTCCCCACCGGCGGAGCCCTCTGTATGGGAGAGGTCTATGTACACTGTGGGCCAGCTTCATGACCTTAGGGTATCCTGGCATGTGCCGGAGGAGGTGGAGACGAGCGTGGCCGGGAACGACCTAGTTTACATACATCGGTCGGGATTCTGTGCCATCCACGAGTACCCTTTCATAATGGGATGCGAGCTTCTGATTTACCCCTTGCGGAGGCACTGTGTCGATTCTACAATATCTTCCCGTCCTAGCTTACTCCGTATACGTGGAAGATCTGCCGGATCTCGACGACGTATGCGTATAGGGCTGGCGTGGACGTCTCCATCCACCATCTACTGCAGCTGTTCAGTCCCGACTATATGAGGGGCAAGATGCTACAGTTGAAGTATCGTGGAACAAAGGGCTTAGTCATCGAGGCGGACGATAAGCCCAACCGCCAATTCTGGATGAAATATTTCTACATCCGTACCTCGGATTTAGTGGCGGACGCGACCGATTTTCCGAAGGTGTGGAACGATAACTTTAAGTATCAACTTGTTCTTTCTGTGTTTTTGTATATTGCTCATCGTTATGCCATTTTTCAGACGCTAACACCCTTTATTTCTTTTTTTGTTCGTAGTGGGGACGCGCACGCCTCAAACTAGGCATAAGGGCGTGGGGTGAAGCAACTGATCCCCTACGCCGAAGAGTGCAGGACGTGGGCTGCCTTCACTTTGAAATATGGCCTTCCAAGTATGGCCTCGACTTACTAGTTTTCGTTTCTCTTTTTCTTTTATTTTGGGTGTCGCCACAACTGACGTTTTATCTTATCTTGCTGCAGCTCAGAACGTGATGCGGAGACGGAGACGTCGTGCCGCCAGTCCCCCCTCTTCAGAAACCGTGCTCGTGGTCTCTGTCAGGCAGGATCTTCCTATAGTCGCCCAGCCCAAGGAGGACCGGGCAGATGTAGTCGCATCCGGCGATGGGGCTGCCGAGGTCGCCGAGGTCGCCGATGCGGATCTTGCCCATGCCCTCCAGGAGTCTTTACTATTTGACGCTCCCGGACGTTCCCGTTCCACGCCCGAGCCGGCTATTGACCAGGCATCCGGGGCGAACATAGAACCCTCGTCCCTCCATGTTTAAGAGGGCGCTCCGCGGATGATGAACTGGTGGAGCGGAAGAGGCACAGACTGCACTTTAGGAAGGGAGTGGTCGTGGAACAAAAGCGAAAGAAAGCGGCAACTCGCCGTCCTGAATCGAGGTCGGTCTTGCTGGGCGACGCCATCCGACCGGTGAGAGCCGCGGTTTTGAGTGCGGCTGAGGTGAATGTCACTCCTCCAAATGCCGAGGGCAGCAGCATACCAGCTGCCGCCGTTGGGACCACGGGCAGGGAGGGTAACTGCTGCTGAGCCAACCTCCGAACCCGCAAACGTGTCACCGTCAGAAGACGTTGAGGCGGCCCCTGAACCAGCAGATGTGCCGCTGCGGGAACAAGCTAGAGTGGGCACGCTGGAGGCGGTTCAGAGCCGTCGAATTGTGATTCCGATAGGTTATAACCTGCTGCTGGAGAGTGAGCAGGCCGTGACAGATTTTGCCCTGTTGTGCGGGGCTGCCGAAGCAGAGTTGCTGAAGTCAGTGAGCAACGGAGACCTGTCTCGCCGAGTCGCCGGTGCCGCCCTGCAGGTATGACTTGATATTTTTTTTGCTCTTCTTTTGTTTTGAGGTTTTAACTTGCCTTCTTTCTCCTTTTTTGTAGACTCTTATTCTGGAGGTCGAGCGGAGCCGAAGGGAACGGAAGAAAATAATTACCCTTCGGAAGGCATCGAAGAAATACAAGGAGGCCCGCGAGAAACACAAGGCGCTCGCAGACTGCTTTTCCCGGGACTCGGATTTCTGCCTCCTCCGAGAGAATGTACAGTCGTTGGAAGAACAACTACGCAAGCAGACGGCCCAATTTGAAAAGGCAGATGCTAACCTGTTGACTGCAGTGACTCGGAACGCCGAGCTAGAGAGCCCTCTCCTACATCAAGAGGGGAAATGGATTTCGGCCGCGTAGCAATAATGGAGGCGAGTGAGCTTCGCGCCAGAATTGACGCCTTATCGACCGAGCTTAAAGCAGTTTCAGCTCAAGCGGCGGTTGCTCATCAAGCGGAGGCTGTTGGCCCAGTTGGAGACGTGCCTCGTGAAACCCAAGATATATTGGTGTATGCCGAGGCGAGGTGAACTGTGTTCGAAGAGCTGCAGGCCATTGGCAGAGCTACCGAGGCGGAAGTCAACGAGCAGCGCTGTCTGGTCAGGACGGTTCGTGAAGCCTGTGGCTACGACCCTGATTCCCCGGTTCAGACGGGCGGCTTCTTTACTGATGCGGATCAGCTGGGCACCGGGTCCTGGATCGAAAGGATATTCCGGGATGATGGTGAGGACGACACTGATGAGGCTGAAGGAGACGGCGGAGGCTTTGGTAGTTGAGTAGGGCTTATGTATTCTTGTAATTTGTAGCCTCCCCCCTTTGTAAATGTGTAATCATATTTCAATAAAGAAACCTTTTTTGTTAATTTCTCTGATCTTCCTTCTTTGTTTTTACTTCTGTATTGTCGAGGTCGACCTCAGTCTCCAATTTGTATGGCGAAGGTCCCTTTGCCCGAATTTATTCTTGAACTGGGGCGAACCCATATTTTGACGTCGAAGGCACTTAGCCTGAGTCCCAGTTTGGGCGAGGTCGGGCTTATACGTCTTGCGTGGCCGTCCTCTCGACCTTTCGTTTTGCCTCGGAGAGACCGTACCATTATCTTTTGGTTGTTAATGCCTTAGGCTTCCGTTTCTCTTGGAGGAGGCCGTAGCCTTCTCCCTTAGATGTTTTAGGCCTTAGCCATTTGTTTCGTTTGGAGGAGGCCGTAGCCTTCTCCTTTAGATGTTTTAGGCCTTAGCCATTTTTTTCATCTGGAGGAGGCCGTAGCCTTCTCCTTTAGATGTTTTAGGCTTTAGCCATTTGTTTCGTCTGGAGGAGGCCGTAGCCTTCTCCTTTAGATGTTTTAGGCCTTAGCCATTTGTTTCATCTGGAGGAGGCCGTAGCCTTCTCCTTTAGATGTTTTAGGCCTTAGCCATTTGTTTCGTCTGGAGGAGGCCGTAGCTTTCTCCTTTAGATGTTTTAGGCCTTAGCCATTTGTTTCATCTGGAGGAGGCCGTAGCCTCCTCCTTTAGATGTTTTAGGCCTTAGCCATTTGTTTCATCTGGAGGAGGCCGTAGCCTTCTCCTTTAGATGTTTTAGGCCTTAGCCATTTGTTTCATCTAGAGGAGGTCGTAGCCTTTTATGCATCATGGCCGTAGCCTTTCAATCATTATGGCCGTAGCCTTTCATACAACATGGTCGTAGCCCTTCACTCATTGGAGGTGGCCGTAGCCGTTCATGCATTATGGCCGTAGCCTTTCATTCATTGGAGATGGTCGTAGCCTATCATACATTATGGCCGTAGCACTTCATTTATTGGAGATGGCCGTAACCTTTTATACAATATGGCTGTAGCCTTTCATTCACTGGAGATGGCCGTAACCTTTCATACAATATGGCTGTAGCCCTTCATTCATTGGAGATGGCCGTAGCCTTTCATACAATATGGCCGTAGCCCTAGTCCCTGTGATGTGCTATTCATACCGGACGGTACGCTTAGCACATCAGAATAATTTTGCAAGCGATTCCGGACATCTCCTTCGTCGCCTCATTAAAAACCTCTCCGGGAAAACCCAATTTGGGACAAAATCCGGCAGAGGGAAAAATAGTATGACTTGGGGGTGTCTCTTAGAAGTGGAAACGCTTGAGGTGTGAGATATTCCAGTTGTTTTGGAGTATCTTTCCATCTATGGTTTCCAGCTTGAAGGAGCCATTGTTTGCTGCTGCGATGATTTTGTAGGGTCCGTCCCAATTGGTTCCCAACTTCCCCTCGTTGGGATCCTTGGATGCCAGTGTTTTGGCTTTTAGCACGTAATCGCCCGTCTTGAGTGGACAAATTTTTGTCCGTTTGTTGTAGTATCTCTCGACCTATTGTTTCTACGCCACTAACCTGATATGGGCCATTTCTCTTCTTTCTTCGGCCTCGTCCAAGTCTTGTAGTCGGCTTGTGTCGTTCTCATCTCCGCTTATGTGCGAGTATCTGAGACTCAGTTCTCCGACTTCAACGGGTATGACGGCGTTGGTTCCGTAGACTAATGAGTAGGAAGTTTCTTCTGTGGAGGATTTGGGGGTGGTTCTATGTGCCCATAATACTTTAGGTAGCAGCTCAGGCCATAATCCCTTGGCGTCTTCAAGTTTCTTCCTCAGGATGTTTAATATAGTCATGTTGGATGATTCCGCTTGGCCGTTGGTGTGTGGGTGATATGGCATTGAGAGTATCCTTTTGATGTGCCAATTGTCGAAGAAGCCGGTTGTCTTTTGTCCTATGAACTGTCGTCCGTTGCCGCATGTTATTTCCTTGGGGATGCTGAAGCGGCATATGATGTTCTTCCAGATGAAGGCTATGACTTCTTGCTCGCGGATTTGGGCGTAGGCGCCTGCTTCTACCCATTTAGAAAAATAGTCAGTTAAAACTAACAAAAAGCGTACCTTTCCTCGTCATGAAGGCAGCGGTCCGACTATATCCATCCCCCACTTGATGAATAGCCATGGGGAAGTGACCGAGTGGAGTGGTTCTCCTGGATGATGTATCATGGGAGCGAACCTTTGGCATTTTTCGCATCGTCAAACGTAGTCTGCCGCATCTTTTTTCATGGTAGGCCAATAGTAACCGGCCCATATCAGGCACCGCACGAGTGCTCTATTTCCTATATGTTCGTCGCAATGACCCTCATGGACCTCTTCCAGTATCGGAGTCATCTGGTTGGGCCCTAGGCACTTGGCCATGGGTCCTCCAAAAGTTATTTTGTAGAGATCGCGTTCATCAGGCAGTATCTGTCTGCTTGTGTGTGAAGCTTCCTGGCCTCTTTTTTGTCGTGCGGTAGTTGCCCTTCCTACAAGTATGATAGGAATTGGTTGCGCCAGTCCCAGGTTAGGTGTAGAGAGAATACCTCGCTGTGATCGATGGCGAAATGCATGAGGGTGACAGTGGTTTCTTTGCTCAGGTTAGTAGCCGCTGCGGCCAGTTTGGCCAATCCGTCGGCTTCGGCGTTGTGTACCCTACGTACTTGCTCGAAGCGACACTCGTTGAATTGGGCCATCAGTTTATAGACTTCGGCTTGATAGTTTTGTAATCTTTGCTCCTTGATCTGGTAGGCCCCGACGACTTGATTTATCACAAGTTGTGAGTTGCAATGCAAGATCAGTCGGCGGGCTTCGTATCTAGCGGCTAATTTCAAACCTGCAATAACAGCTTCATACTCTGCTTTGTTGTTAGTCATCTCAGGGCATCGTATGGACTGGCGAATGACCTCACCCGTGGGGACCTCAAGAATGAGTCCCAGTCCCGATCCCGAGGTGTTTGCGGCCCCGTCGGTGTGGAGTATCTAGGGGTCCATGTTAGGGGCCGTTCGTAGGGCCTCCTTCTCAGCCTCAAGCGAGATGCCGTCTATGAAGTCGGCGAGGACTTGCGACTTGATGGTGGTTCTGGGATATAGGTGATATCATGCTTGCTGAGTTCTATAGCCCATCTGGCGAGACGGCCTGACAGCTCGGGCTTGTGTAGGATGCTTCTTAGAGGGAAGGTGGTTACTACCCGGATGGGGTGGCATTGGAAGTAAGGTCTCAACTTTCGGGAAGCCGTGACCAATGCCAATGCCAGCTTCTTGAGGTGTAGGTACCGGGTTTCGGCATCCACTAGAGTCTTACTAATGTAGTAGGTAGGTGATTGTGTACCTTTTTGTTCGCGGACGAGCACTGCGCTGACCGTAAACTCATAGACGGCCAGATATATTAGTAGGGGCTCGTTTGGTTCCACCTTTGCCAACAGTGGCGGGGATGTCAGGTATGTTTTCAATTCTTGGAGGGCCTTAACGCATTTGTCACTCCAGTGGAAGCCATTATTTTTTATCAACACCGTGAAGAATTTGTGGCACCTGTCGGATGATCGGGAGATGAAGCGAGAGAGGGCGGCTATTCGGCCTGTCAACTTCTGAACCTATTTCTTGCTGGTAAGTGCTTCGGGTATCGAGGCAATCGCCTTGATTTGGTCGGGGTGGATCTCGATCCTTCTTTGTGATACAAGGAAACGGAGGAATTTCCCAGATGCCATGCCAAAAGCGCATTTTTTGGGGTTCAACTTCATCCCATAACTGTTCAATATTTCGAAGGCCTCTCATAGGTGATCGATATGATCCTCCTTTTTTGCCGTTTAACTAGCATGTCATCGATATAAACCTCCATGGTCTTCCCGAGTTGTTTATTGAACATCTTAGTGACCAACCTCTGGTAAGTGGCCCCCGCGTTCTTCAGCCTGAAGGGCATCACCCTGTAGCAGTAGGTACCTTGGTAGGTGATGAAGGTGGCTTTCTCCTGATCTTCCTCGGCCATTAGAATTTGGTTATAGCTGGAATAGGCATCCAAGAAGCTTAATAGCTCGTGCCATGTTGTGGCGTCGATCAGCTGATCGATGTGGGGCAGGGGGAAAGAGTCTTTAGGGCAAGCCTTGTTTAGGTCGGTGAAGTCCACACACATCCTCCATTTTTCTCTTTTCTTCTTGACTATTACCACATTAGCGATCCACTACGGGTACTTTGACTCTCTGACGGAACCGTTGGCTAGTAACTTATCTACCTCCTCCCGAATTGCCTCGTTAATGGCGGCATTGAATTTTCTCCTGCCTTGTTTTACTGGTGGATGTAATGGATCCACGTTGAGCCAGTGCGTGGTGATATCTGGCGAGATCCCTGGAATGTCTGCATGGGAAAAAGCAAATGTATCTGCATATTTATTCAATAATTCATGGTACTTACCCGGGTTAACAAGCCCGTGACCGATGTAGGCCTTCTTCTCAGGATCGTTCTGGTCTAGCTGAATCGGGTCGAGCTCCTCGGCCGTAGCATTGCAGGCTTCTATGATGTCTGGATCCCTTATGGCGTCAGTTTTCGGGTCTGCTTGGGTCCCCGACATGGTTGATTTCTATGCCTTCGCGCTTGCCCCGCTTAGTTGTCTGGTGTGAGCACAATCTTGAGTTATTTTGTAACACTCCTGCGCTGTGCGCGGCTCCCCTTTGATGCTGAATATTCCCCATGAGTTATTCTGACTACTTCCTACCGTAGGCCGATACAGTCTTCAGTCTGATGTCCTCGTTCCTGATGGAACTCGCACAGGACGTTGGATTTCCTTGTGGCTCGGTCTGACTTTATCTTTTCGGGCCACTGCACCTTAGTGTCGAGCTTCTTCAGTGCGTACACCACTTCTGAGGGCGAAACACAAAAGTTATGTGAATAAAGTAGGGGGCGTACCTCGATCGTTTCTGAGTGGGGCGACGCGACGCTGCACGACATCCGTATGGCGCGGGGCAGAAATAATGACCTTGCGTAGGGCTGGTGTCATTCCTTGTTGGGGCGAGGGGGAGTTCCCGGCGACCCTCATGCCGTCGATCTCTCCTTGCGTCTGGGTGCACGACCGCCAGCCACCGGGTTGGCCCATTAAGATCCTTTTCATCTGCCCGCACCTCGGCGCAGTAAGCATTGTGGATTTCATCCCAAGTGGTGGGAGAGTACTTCATGAGCCGGCTCAGAAGCTTCTTGGTAGCCCTAGAGCCGTCTCTGTTGAGCCCGTTCTGGAAGGCCGCTACCACCATTCCTTCCGACACATTTGGCAGGCTCATTCTTACCCTGTTGAACCTGGCGAGGAAGTCCCTGAGGCCTTCGCCTGCAGTTTGTCTAACGGGAAATATATCGTTCACCCTCGCTTCTGCTTTCTTTGCACCGGCATGCGCGGTGACGAACTTATCAGCCATTTCCTCGAAGGTCGAGATCGCCTTGGTGGGTAGTTGAGAGTACCAGGTGAGCGCTGCTCCGGTCAGCGTTTTGCCGAACTTATTTAGCAGTACTGACGGTACCTATTCTTTAGATAAGTCGTTACCTTTTACTGTGGTGACATAGTGGATGAGATGATCCTCGGGGTCAGTGGTTCCATTGTACACCTTCAGGTATGGGGGCATCTTAAAGGTTTTCGGGATGGTGTAGGGCACCGCTTCTTCGGAGTAAGGTGCCACGAACTTTCCTACATCCCACTTGGGTAGTAGTTTAGGCACCCCGGGAATATTATCAACCCTGTCTTGGTGCTCCTTCATCTGGTCGCGGAGGACCTGGTTTTTGCCCTCCATCTCCTTCATTTTTCTGAGGATGGAGGCCAGTGTGTCATCGTGCGTCTGGTCTCAACAAGTTGGCCATTGGTCCGTTTTTCTTCTTGTTCGTCTGTCGCGGTGGTGTTGCTGATAGCCGAAGCGGCGTTTTCGCAACCCTGCGGTGGCTTTTCCACCAAGCTGCTCAAGGTACTAGTCAACCATTCCTCCAGTAGCCTTCTGACCATTGGAGGTGCCTCTTTTGGGTTTGAGTCCCTCTCCTGAGGAGTGGGGGAGGTTTCTGCTTCAAGCGCGGCAGAGGGAGTAGCGTTGATGGCTGTGCTTCCCCCAGCCTCGTTCATGGCGCTCAGGAGGTTGGTGGTAACTTCTGCCATAGCCTTGGGTCACATGTTACTTTTAGCCATTCCGAGACTTTTTCCGATGATCGGATCTTGCGAATGTATACTACGAGTTTGATTCTCAAAATCCCCACAGACGGCGCCAAATTATTTTACTCAAAAGTTATTGAATACCTTTGAACAAACCAATCGATGTAAATAAATGGACAATCGGAATCAATGGTAATATAGATTGAAGATTGCTCGTCGGGTTACTGTATATAGATCACCCTTACAAGAAGGTAATAAAATTTAATATCGTATCAAGAACATATGAGCAGTGAAAATATTGATAATAGAGAGAATAGTGATGTAGAGAGAAAGAGTTGTCTTATTAAAAATTGATCGATCCCTACAAATGGGGGGAGACGCTTCTTTATATAGGAAAAAAGTCCCCTCGCCCAACTATTACATTGACGCTAAGATATTACAAATATACCAAAAATATAAAAAGGGAGAGGTTGGGGACGTCCACTTAGACATGTCCGCCGGCTCGACATTTTAAGGGCGGGACCGCATCCTTCTTGGCGTACGGTCATAAAGGAAGACGTCCTCGGATGTCGCCGTCCTCCTGAGGAGGCGTTCCCATTCTGCGCTTCATCTGGACCGGCCACGTGTATATACAAACTAGTCATACTTTGCATCCGATTTGTCCTCGTACAAATTTGATTACCTTTTGAAAAACACATTTCTCTTTTGTTTAACTTAGACTTAGATTTTAAGAATTGAAGACAATTTGATTATTTCTTAAAATGGTTTTTTTTCCTCATTTATTTATCGTAGGATTTTAGGAATGTATTTTTCATTTTCTTTTATGTATGTTACAAAATTTAGAAATGTTTTAAATTTCTTTTTAACACTTACATCAATTATTACTCTTTATAGGTTTATGTAGTTACAATTAGTTTATTTCTTTGTTATTTAAATTAGGAATTTCTAAACACTTTGAAAATAATTTTGTTACTTCTTGAAAAATATTATCTTTTTTATTTGTGTTGTGATACTTTTTTATTTTCCCTAATAAATTATTTTAACTTGACCAAAAAAAAAAGGAATAAGACATATTTCAAAGAAATAAATTTAGCAATATAATTTTATAGGAGAATCCTTTGGTGCGTTTAGACGTCATAAAGAGGAAAGTTTTCAAAATTTCTTTTTTAATTTTATCTGGTAAGCAATGTCTTGGGGAAAAAATTCTCAATATCAAAGTAGATAAATTTCCTTCTAAAGGATTTGAAGGAATTATAGGTGGAAAATCAAAGTACTAAATATTAGGTATGTAATTAAAAGACTACTCCTATTAGGAAATTAATGTAATTAATTATTTCTAAATAGTATGAATATATTAAAATGACTATTTTATCTAGTGTGAACTTTATTTTTAAAATATAAAAAAAACGAACGACATTTCGCAAAGAACCTTCATGTTTTTAATATAATATAAATAGATATAGATTATAGGTATTAGCGTGGAAGTTAACAATTTAGTATATTAATGCAATGCGAATCTACCTTAAAAATCTTATCCAAACAATTTTAAAGATTGAGTAGAAATTTTGACAACAATAATAAATCCAGTATAATTTCACAAGTGAAATCTGGACAGAGGCAAACCCATGTGTATGGGTGAGGGGTCAACGAACCCTGTAAACTTCGAATGAAATCTTATATATATATACGTATATACCTTGCAAATGGTTCACTTAAAGCAGCTGACACCCTGAACACAAAAACCTTTAGGGAGCACTGGTTGAGTAGAATAATATGCCCCCATTGCGTAAAAATTCTAGGTTCGCCTCTGGGTCTGTGGAGGATATAGTGTGTAAGCAAACCCTACTATCTTAAAAAATTATTGAAACTGTTTTCGTTTGAAATGAATAAATTAGATAGTGGTCCTTATCGTTGGAATACAAATTTACCAACAAAACTTCAGTTTGGTGTTACATTCATTTAAGTCTTGAATAAATATCAACCACTAATCCATTAGAATATCTTACTTGATGCAGTAGTTAATGCAGTAGCTATCTAGGTATTTAATTGTCACAATTCAAATCCCGGTTGTGATGGCACCCAACACATTAGTAGGCAAGCCCGACATAATTTTCAAATAACCAACCCATTTATTAATTAATATTTATTCATTGAATAGCTTAATTCATAAAAGAAACAACAAGTGCGAAAAGGAAATACATGAAATACAGCCCAACAACCTCGGTGTCACAAATCTGAGCCTCTAACAGATGGAAAATATCATATACAATCCAAGTCTAGGCATAATAGTAAAAGACATAATGATAGGGAGGGAAGAGATCGGGTCCTGCGGACGCCGGCAGCTACCTCGATGTCTCCTCTGAATAACAGAAAAGTAGCAGCTACGGATAGCTCAACTGCCCTCATGAACACTTGTATCTGCATATAAAGTGTAGGGAGTGGGGTGAGTATCTTTCAACTCAATGAGTAACAATAATAAGTAATAACTAAAAGAAAGAACACATGTACTATCACTAAACAGTTCTAAGAATATCCATACAGGTAAGTCATCTCTATAATGATAAGTCGAGTTCCAGTCCACAACTGTCTCACAATGATCCCACACTGACCTAGTCCTGCTGCGGCGTGCAGCCCGATCCTCACTCATACTGCTGCGGTGTGCATCCCAATCCAATATATATATATATATATATATATATATATATATATATATATATATATATATATATATATATATATAATGATGCGTCGTGCAGCCCGATCCGGTGTATATATCAATATCTCATGCTGCAGCGTGCAGCCCGATCCAATATATATAGTGCGCTCACCGGGGGTGTGTGCAGACTCCGGAGGGGCTCCTTCAGCCCAAGCGCTATAATACTGCGGCCTGCAGGCCGATCCACATATATATTACTGTGGCGTGAAACGGAAGGAGTATTACACCTATATACATATATATAGGGTCTTGCTAACATACTACATGAAGGTAGTAGGTTAGCATTGTACCCACTTTTAACTTCACTCAAATGTCCTTTATCAGCACAATAGGGACACTTTAATAAGAGGGAGTTTAACGTCTTTTTACCGAAAAATCTAAAATTGGTTCTCCTCTCCCCTCTTTTCCTCGTCAATGGTGACTCCACTGTCCACCCTTAGCAGCGCACAAAACTGGGAAATAGGTTAAAGATAAATAATAATTTCTCTTCTTAAAGCTTTTTGGACCCATAGAATTTAGTGTGACAAGAATAGTACTTTAGTTTTTGAAATGCTAGAATCATAATACAACAAAAAACTTGAAATAAATATTCTCTTTCATTTTGGCTTTTTACTATCCCACTAACATGAATGAAATCGGTTGTAAGAAAATATTGGCTATAGCACAAAATGAACTTAACAGTCTTGTCAAAAGAAGCATTGGAAGGTATTTTGGAGATATGTTTGCTTCTTATTTGATTTTTTTTTTTACTTTTCACAAAAATTGGTGAATAAAATTCCGTTTGGCTGTCTGGGAAGTGAAGAGAATCAGATGAAAATGGAAAGTTGGGATTATAGTGAGGATTTCTGCCGCAGAGAGAAAATAGGAGATGTAGAGAAAGAAATTGGGAATAGGAGCAAAAAATTAAATTTTCGTTTCGAAAGGACAAAAATGCCCTTATCGGTAATGAAGCAACAAGAAAAACTAGGGGATATTTTAGTGAAGTTAAAAGTGGGGGCAATGCTAACCTACTACATTCATGTAGTATGTTAGCAAGACCTATATATATATATATATATATATATATATATATATATATATATATATATATATATATCATTGCGTCGTGCAGTCTGATCCAATATAAGTATATGTATATACTGTTGCGGCGTGCAGCCCGATCCGATATATATATATCAATACCTCACGATGGGTCCTCGACCCCTCTCAGTCACTATAGACTTGGCCTCTCGGGCCCACTCAGCTAGAACAGGGTATTCAACCCCAGGTAGTCTCACTCAGAGTACACATCTAGTACTTGTTCATGACATGCTATACAGCTATGAATACGGCTGAGCGTATGTGTAAACATGGTATAAGGTTCACTTAGCTCTACAGGCTTCCCTAATACTCTACAGATCGGCACAAGGCCCCAAACACGGCTACTAGCCCAGATACACAGATATAAGCCCAGTCTCGGTTATTATACACAGTAAACTATCAATCGGGAAGGACCAAGTCCAAAGCTCCAGTCACAATACCACCACGCTCGTCACATGACGCGTGTTCCATCTCAGCATAGCACTGTATAGTGCAAATACGGGGTTTCAAACCCTCAGTACATTATTTATTACCACCACTCACCTCGAATCGTCAAAAGTCCTAGTTCGCCTTGCGCTTGCCTCGCAAATCAACCTCCTCGGATGCCAAATCAGATCAAAATCAATAAGAATACATCAAAATAGGCTAAATGAACACAACCCAATCGAAATAACTCGAATTACACCAAAACCCACGATGTTGCCAAAATCTGACTCTCGTTACGCTTCTCGAAAAATTATAAAAGTTACATTTTCAAAATTCTTATCTCAACACGAGTTCATACATATAAAGTTTATCAAAATCGGACTCCGTTTGCCCATTCAAATCGATGATTTTCAATAACCCAAGCTTAGAGCAAAAACCTCCATTAATACACCTCCATACCTCAATTTCAAGTGTTAATTCCATAATATATTAATGTAAAATCATAAATCGAGTCCATAGTTGCTTACCTGAAGAATCCTCTCGATTTTCTCCTCAAAATCACCCAAGTCGTCTCTTAGAACAAAGCCCTAAATGTGTTATAATTTCTGAAATTCGACCCTTATGTTTTCTATATCAGTGGCACATTTTTCGCTTCTGCGGGTAAAGTCCGTGTCACGACCCTAGTTCACCAATTGTGAACATGTCGTGATGGCACCCAATCCCCACGACTAGGTAAGCCTAACACGTTGCGGAATATACAAGTTATAAAATACTTAAATAAGGAACAGCGGAAAATAACACAAAAAGGTATGTAATCCGTGCCGCTTGGCACATACATCCGTCACACAATAAATAGAACACTACCAAGATCCGGAACCCCACGGTAACACAGACTAAAAGAGAAATACAACTGTGGCTCTATATGTAAAGAGTATCTAACAACGAAATGAAGAGAAATATCAACTAGTACTATTAGAATAGAAGGAAAGCCTCCGGATCCGCGGACGTAGCGGATCATACCTCGAGGTCTCCCAAATGCGGCGGCAGAATCACCTAGTACGAGCCTGCTCTGATGTACCTGGATCTGCACAACAAAAGTGTGCAGAAGAGTAGCATGAGTACACCACAGCGGTACTCGGTAAGTGCCAAGCCTAACCTCGATGGAGTAGTGACGAGGAAGGTCAGGGCCCTACTGAGAGAAACAATAATATAATGATGATAATAAAAATAAACAGTTTAAATGATAATAATTCTCGAACTAACAACAATAAGACGATTACTGCAAGTGTCTACAATAAAACTAACAACAATTAGTCAACTCAGCAAAACAAATCCAGGACCTGTGGGAATTGAACCCACAGTCCCATTCTCAGTACCTCTGGGTCTCCGGGAATCGAACCCGCAGCCCATGTCTCAATAATATCTCAATAGCTCAGGATCTCCAGGAATCGAACCCGCAGTCTCGTCCACATTTCAATAAATCTCAGGATCTCGGGAATCGAACCCGTAGTCCACATTTCAATAAATCTCGGGATCTCGGGAATCGAACCCGTAGTCCCTACCAATATCACTCCGGGTCTCTGGGAATCGAACCCACAGCCCTGGGTCTCCGGGAATCGAACCCGCAGTCCCTACCAATATCACGCCGGGTCTCTGGGAATCGAACCCACAGCCCTAGGTCTCCGGGAATCGAACCCGCAGTCCACCAACACATCAAATAAGAAAACACACAGAGAGAATATAATGTTAAATTACAACTTCACCGAAATTAGTGCCAACAATTTGTCAAGAATTCAAGTAAATCAACTAGGCAATTAAACATGTTGAATCCTAGTTAATCATGCTTTTCTAAGTACTACCGGGTAATGGTAACGCTTTTATCAGCTAAGAGCAGGAATATCACAAATCAGACAATTCAAGTAAAGTGTGTGTTACAACAACCAGCGCATGTACACGCCCGTCACCTCGCGTACAAGGCATTTAAACTATCACTCAAATCCTAAGGGGAGGTCCCCCACAAAAGGTTAGGCAAGATGCTTACCTCAATACGACCAATTCAATACTCAATTTAGCTTTTCCTTTACCAATTCATCAATGCTTGGCTCAATCTAGCCAAAAATAACTTGAATACATCAAACAATGCAAGAGAAAACAATTTCAATTAACAAAACTATGATTCTTACACAATTTGCAAAAAGTCAACAAAAGTCAACTCCTCGGGCCCACACCTCGGAACCCAAAAAAATTACAAAAACTGAACACCCATTTCGCTACGAGTTCACCCATACAAAAATTATCTAATTACGCTACCATTTGGTCATTCAAATCATCATTTTGCATTTTTGAAAGATTTCACAATTTTCCCCAAATTTTCCTTTAGATTCTCATGAATTTGATGTTAAATCTAAGATATAATCACAAAATATAGTTGGAAAAGGATTAGAGACACTTACCCAATGATTTGCAGAAGTTTGGGTCTTTGGAAAATCGGCTATGGAGGTTTAGGTTTTGAGAAAATTGAAAAATGGGTGAAAATCCCGTCAAAAACCTCACTTAACAGGCCTCAGATGTCGCATTTGCGACCCAGGGTTCGCAATTGCGAACCCTTAGATATTGCGAACAAAAAAAGGCTGGCAGAGGTCGCATTTGCGACAAAAA
Source organism: Nicotiana noctiflora (assembly GCA_032618575.1). Classification (NCBI taxonomy): domain Eukaryota; kingdom Viridiplantae; phylum Streptophyta; class Magnoliopsida; order Solanales; family Solanaceae; genus Nicotiana; species Nicotiana noctiflora. The sequence continues at coordinate 96,353 of JASVEL010006379.1, forward strand.
GTTCGCATTTGCGAACCGGGCATCGCAAATGCGATAAAAAGTTCGCATTTGCGAACATAGCAGAACCAGCAATTTTTCCTGACACGAAAATGAGCATAACTTCCTCATACGATGTCCAAATTCGATGATTCTTTTTCCTATGGCTCCAAAATTTCGATACGGATCTAATGGTTCAAACAAAACTAAATTTGGATATCATTTGCTTAATATGATATCATTTTTTTTTCTTGAAGAAACGATGACAAAGTATCCAAAACAAGCGCAACATAGCCTAAACCTATCTGAAACTCACCCGAGACTCCCGGGACCTCATCCAAACATACCAACACATCTTAATACCTAATTCGAACTTGCTCAAATCCTCAAAACACGTCTAACAACATCAAAACCCATAATTCTCATCGAATTCAAGCCTAAATTTCTTAAAACTTTCCGAATTGCATATTCGATCAAAAACCCATCCAAACGACGCCCGAATGACCCGAAAATTTGCGGACATACCCAAAATCACATAACGAAGCTACAGAAATTGTCGGAATTCCATTCCGACCCCCGGATCAAAATCTCACCTATCGATCGGATTCGCCAAAATTTCAACCTTCGGCATTTCAAGCCTAATTGAGCTACGGACCTCCAAAATATATTCCGAACGCGCTCCCAACCCCGAAATCACCTAACGGAGCTAATGGAACCATCGGATTTCCGTTCCGAGATCGTCTTAACACTGTTCCGGCTACGAACCGTTTTCTAGTTTCAAAGCTCTTATTTAGGGACTAAGTGTCCCAAAATGCTCAAATTTTTGGAACCAACTCTCCCGACAACCCACAATAGCAGAAATGAACTTAGGGGAACAGTTAAATTAGGGATTGGGGCGTAATTTTCTAAAACGACCGGTCGGGTCGTTACATCTTCCCACACTTAAAGATTCGTTCGTCCTCGAACGAGCATAGAAAACATACCTGAAGTAGTGAAAAGATGAGGGTACTGGCTGCGCATATCCTGCTGAGTCGCCTAAGTCGCCTCCTCGACCGGCTGACCTCGCCACTGAACCTTTATTGGAGCGATGTTCTTTGACCTTAGCTTCCTCACTTGCCTGTCTAGAATGGCTACTGGCTCCTCTACATAAGACAGATCCTCGTCTAGCTGAACATAAGTGAAATCCAACACATGCGACGGGTCACCATGGTACCTCCGGGCCATAGAGACATGAAATACGGGATGGACTCCAGCTAGGGTGGGAGGTAAGGCCAACTCATAAGCAACCTCCCCAACATGCCGCAAAATCTCAAAAGGGCCAATAAATCTAGGACTCAGCTGAGCACATTAGCCTGATATAGTTTGAAGATATTCCCTCTTGTTCAAACAATTAAGTCTTAGAGCCTAATTCCAACATCCGGAATTCTGTGTCAGGCTTGTTTTCATCAAGAGATCACTCAATATTCCTCAAACGCCGTCCTCAAACATGACTGCATAATCTTGCTAGATCCTTACCTTGCAATACAAAATCCACAGGACCACGATAATATTTTATGATCAAATTAGCCAACAAAAAAAAATTCAACGAATCAGATGCTCCCATTGCACCTCACGATCTACATAGGTCTCGTTCCAACTTTTACAATACTGACACGATGGAAGAGATGTGCCGATATCCATAACCAACTACTGAGTCAACAATTCATTGGGTCTATACTCCTGACAAGATCCATTACCTTGTCCTAAACCAGAGGATGATCCTTTCCTCTATAATATATTTCATATAATCAGTTGGCACTGACCCCAAATCACATAATCTCATCTCACCCAGTACGAACTGCTCAGGCGATAAGCCACATCAGACATAATCAAAAGTCCCACAAGATGACACAATGTGCCAGTAGGCTACTGATTCGTACGTGATACAAAAGGAAGGCGAACACTAGAGAGAACTATTCAACTCTCACATAAACATGGACTTCCTCATAAAAATAGGAAGCAGAACACATAAAAGCAATTATAGACACTGAAATAAACATCACACTATTGCGGCGTGCAACCCGATCCCAACAGTATACCCATGGCGGCGTGCCACCCGATCCCAACAATATAACCATGTCGGTGTGCCACCCGATCCCAATAATATAACCATGGCGGCGTGCCACCCGATCCCAATAATATAGACTCACACAAGGAGTCATATGTCGAGCTGAATAGCTCGTCACATAAAAATTCTGAATATCGATCATAAGCACACTAAGGTGCATGATATCAGACACAATGAAACATATAGCGCTATAGGCTACAAACTCAAGCACAACTGAGGTGCGATATAAGATCCGAGTCTCAAGAGCCATCATGCTCATATAACATCACCGCTGAGCGGAACCCCAACACATAAGGAACTTACCAAGCCGTCTCACACTCATACGGTGCAATATATCTTTACATGAGTTAACTAACCGCGAAAATAAGACCGCGACTATCCCTCCACAAAGGGCGCATTGCTGGAAGAAACATAACCGGCCTGATGCAAGGCTCACTTCCACATTAAATCTATCCACCGACCTTAAGTCTATCCTGGTCGTGCCAAGCTAAGTCAATAATATTTCACGGGTCTATAACCCAATAAGCAGAGTGCCCTCCAGGCATAAGTTCTCAAATGGATGATATCACCAAAATCCTCATACTTGGTTTAAATTTCTAACCAATCAAGTGACTACAAGTCACACCTATACAATCTTCTTGTGGGTCAAGCTCCCACTATCTTCTGAATAATTAAACGGGCTTGCACATTCAACCCACCGGCTGCACTAACACCGAAAAGCGATCAGGAGTCCCTAACCGGGATGCAAAGCCTTTCTCACAGAACACCGATCTCAAATGATACCGATGTTAATACCCATCTTACTCAAAACACTGAAACTCCTTTCCTGCTCATCCGAGCTCTTTATATCACATTCATTGACCAAACTGTGACCCTGGGTCCTTACTTCAAATTTCATACTACTCACTGCATATCACGTGCCGATATACGATAGACACAATTTCCATCATAGCTCTAGAACTGACGATAGGCTAATATTACATCACATAAGACTTTCCATTTAGCTCACTGCACGAGACTATAACAACATACGGCGAATTCTCATAACCATCGAATATGCCAACCTCTAAGTAGTGGTCCAAGCCAACATAACCCTTCCCGAGATCTGCCTACTCATAACAGGCCCTTAACAGAAGAATACTTCAGAATTACATCAATCACCGCGACCGACAAGTCTCAAATGCACCGCCACAAATCACATGCATAATTCGATCACGTTGCATGAATCGACCATTGACACCAATACGCCAACTCAACTATGGCTGATCAATCTACTTCTCCTTCCAGGTTATCCTTGATTGCCTTAGAAATGTTAATATCTTCCTTCAATACCTAACTTATTCCAACCGCACTTACCCCGAGTGACCTTAAATCATGAGGCCAAGCTATCTCAAGAACGACGACCATTTCATGTCTCTCAAATACTACACCACAAGTCAAAACATCATAGATAGTTTTGTGCCTTTCTTCATAAGTTGCTTTCAAAGCTTGAGCCTCAACTGTACTTATAGACTCAGAATTATCAGGCACCACACTTTACCTCTTGAATTCACTAGGACCGCTATTGAGAACCATCGGGTTCTAACTTGCCCCAGTACGCAACCAACTCTACTGAATTTCTTTATAACATATGAATACCCTCTCGATAAAGCACCCAGCGGAATCACTTCCCGCGAAGCTTGCACCTATACGAGGCATAAATCATAAATTTTCCCTCAAGTTTGAACATGAGCCAGTAAGGCTAACCATAACATGCATTCAAAAATTCATATACGCTAACATCCAGAATTCACACAGGTAATTAACCATGCAACCCAATCTTAAGTGGTGGGACTCTCTCACTCAGCCCAACGCCACTATTACACGACTCTCGAACACATTAGAACCATTCTCTCGAGTCATTTACTATTATTCAACTGCAACTGACTTGATCCAACGAATATAACCACATGTGCTCTATTAGCACTCTAACATCATAGGGTATGACCTCATCCCAATACAACCAAGCATCTTCTCGCTCCATGCACCGAGCATTCTCTACCAACAACATCTTAAAACATACTATGATTCACACACGCCTACGAAGCACCATGTAGCCTTTGTCAAATATTTCCCTGCTGATAATAAAATGCAGAGTTTATTAGGGACACAAGAACATATAAAGTCCCAACATTATACCATACGAGCCTCAACTCTTGCCCATCCGCAAGTTTTCAAGAACTTTTGAATAACACCTAAATACATCGCAGGCCAAATCTGATATTACACATGACCTATAATTAGATTGTTGATAGTGAAATCCTTTCACTTGACACGAAGCCTTAATATACATCTTGCTAATCCATGATACTAGCCTTTAACATTCGTACGTTTTCATCATAAGACAAGCCAAAGACATTTGTTTGGTACATGTCCTTCTTAAGACAGTTAAACTCATTTCCCCCCAGTATCTCTGCTGTCTGAATCCTTCGCTAAATAGATATCTCATGTGAACCATATAGTTTTTATTACCACCAACTATCTTTAGATTTACATACACCTTGTGATTTTACCATTGTTATGACGATTTGGTAGTTAAGTAAACCTTCTCAAGACCGTACTTATCAATCGAATGTCGGAATCTAGTGCACCCCCATGTGCACAATTGAAGATCTCTCAATTCTCTTGCATTATCGTTATGGATGACACGTGGTAACAATGGTTGAGCAAATTCTTGGAGCCCTTGTAATCCTTCTGTAGCATCACGAATCATCGGCGCATAATTGATACCGAGTGCGCAATTTTCAATACACGAGTGGATGCAAAAGAACATAGTATATAGGCTCTAGCTGAATAAATGACGCACGATAAGGAATGAAATGAAGTGAAGATTTTTCCAAAACAGTTACATAGCCCCTCATAGAAAAATACAGACGTCTCCGTATCGATCAGCGAGACTCTAAGTAACCGGTCCGTGTCCCGTGACTCCTATGAACCTAGAGCTTTGATACCAACTTGTCACGACCCTAGTTCACCAATTGTGAACATGTCGTGATGGCACCCTTCCCACGACTAGGTAAGCCTAACACGTTGCGGAATATACAAGTTATAAAATACTTAAATAAGGAACAGCGGAAAATAACACAAAAAGGTATGTAATCCGTGCCGCTTGGCACATACATCCGTCACACAATAAATAGAACACTACCAAGATCCGGAACCCCACGGTAACACAGACTAAAAGAGAAATACAACTGTGGCTCTATATGTAAAGAGTATCTAACAACGAAATGAAGAGAAATATCAACTAGTACTATTAGAATAGAAGGAAAGCCTCCGGATCCGCGGACGTAGCGGATCATACCTCGAGGTCTCCCAAATGCGGCGGAAAAATCACCTAGCTCGAGCCTGCTCTGATGTACCTGGATCTGCACAACAAAAGTGTGCAGAAGAGTAGCATGAGTACACCACAGCGGTACTCAGTAAGTGCCAAGCCTAACCTCGATGGAGTAGTGACGAGGAAGGTCAGGGCCCTACTGAGAAACAATAATATAATGATGATAATAAAAATAAACAGTTTAAATGATAATAATTCTCGAACTAACAACAATAAGACGATTACTGCAAGTGTCTACAATAAAACTAACAACAATTAGTCAACTCAGCAAAACGAATCCAGGACCTGTGGGAATTGAACCCACAGTCCCATTCTCAGTACCTCTGGGTCTCCGGGAATCGAACCCGCAGCCCATGTCTCAATAATATCTCAATAGCTCAGGATCTCCAGGAATCGAACCCGCAGTCCTTACCAATAATCAATAAATCTCAGGATCTCGGGAATCGAACCCGTAGTCCACATTTCAATAAATCTCAGGATCTCGGGAATCGAACCCGTAGTCCCTACCAATATCACTCCGGGTCTCTGGGAATCGAACCCACAGCCCTGGGTCTCCGGGAATCGAACCCGCAGTCCACAAACAATATCACGTCGGGTCTCTGGGAATCGAACCCACAGCCCTGGGATCTCCGGGAATTTAACCCGCAGTCCACCAACACATCAAATAAGAAAACACACAGAGAGAATATAATGTTAAATTACAACTTCACCGAAATTAGTGCCAACAATTTGTCAAGAATTCAAGTAAATCAACTAGGCAATTAAACATGTTGAATCCTAGTTAATCATGCTTTTCTAAGTACTACCGGGTAATAGTAACGCTTTTATCAGCTAAGAGCAGGAATATCACAAATCAGACAATTCAAGTAAAGTGTGTGTTACAACAACCAGCGCATGTACACGCCCGTCACCTCGCGTACAAGGCATTTAAACTATCACATAATATCCTAGGGGTGAAAGTTCCCCCACACGAGGTTAGACAAGCCACTTACCTCAATCCGGCCAATTCAATACTCAATTTAGCTTTTCCTTTACCAATTCATCAATGCTTGGCTCAATCTAGCCAAAAATAACTTGAATACATCAAACAATGCAAGAGAAAACAATTTCAATTAACAAAACTATGATTCTTACACAATTTGCAAAAAGTCAACAAAAGTCAACTCCTCGGGCCCACACCTCGGAACCCAAAAAAAATTACAAAAACTGAACACCCATTTCGCTACGAGTTCACCCATACAAAAATTATCTAATTACGATACCATTTGGTCATTCAAATCATCATTTTGCATTTTTGAAAGATTTCACAATTTTCCCCAAATTTTCCTTTAGATTCTCATGAATTTGATGTTAAATCTAAGATATAATCACAAAATATAGTTGGAAAAGGATTAGAGACACTTACCCAATGATTTGCAGAAGTTTGGGTCTTTGGAAAATCGGCTATGGAGGTTTAGGTTTTGAGAAAATTGAAAAATGGGTGAAAATCCCGTCAAAAACCTCACTTAACAGGCCTCAGATGTCGCATTTACGACCCAGGGTTCGCAATTGCGAACCCTTAGATATTGCGAACAAAAAAAGGCTGGCAGAGGTCGCATTTGCGACAAAAAGTTCGCATTTGCGAGCTGGGCATCGCAAATGCGATAAAAAGTTCGCATTTGCGAACATAGCAGAACCAGCAATTTTTTCCTGACACGAAAATGAGCATAACTTCCTCATACGATGTCCAAATTCGATGATTCTTTTTCCTATGGCTCCAAAATTTCGATACGGATCTAATGGTTCAAACAAAACTAAATTTGGATATCATTTGCTTAATATGATATCATTTTTTTTCTTGAAGAAACGATGACAAAGTATCCAAAACAAGCGCAACATAGCCTAAACCTATCTGAAACTCACCCGAGACCCCCGGGACCTCATCCAAACATACCAACACATCTTAATACCTAATTCGAACTTGCTCAAATCCTCAAAACACGTCTAACAACATCAAAACCCATAATTCTCATCGAATTCAAGCCTAAATTTCTTAAAACTTTCCGAATTGCATATTCGATCAAAAACCCATCCAAACGACGTCCGAATGACCTGAAAATTTGCGGACATATCCAAAATCACATAACGAAGCTACAGAAATTGTCGGAATTCCATTCCGACCCCGGATCAAAATCTCACCTATCGATCGGATTCGCCAAAATTTCAACCTTCGGCATTTCAAGCCTAATTGAGCTACGGACCTCCAAAATACATTCCGAACGCGCTCCCAACCCCGAAATCACCTAACGGAGCTAATGGAACCATCGGATTTCCGTTCCGAGATCGTCTTAATACTGTTCCGGCTACGAACCGTTTTCTAGTTTCAAAGCTCTTATTTAGGGACTAAGTGTCCCAAAATACTCAAATTTTTGGAACCAACTCTCCCGGCAACCCACAATAGCAGAAATGAACTTAGGGGAACAGTTAAATTAGGGATTGGGGCGTAATTTTCTAAAACGACCGGTCGGGTCGTTACAGTCCGCTTCTGCAACATTACACTTAAAAGCGAGGACCGCTTCTGCGGTCCACTTCTCGCACCTGCGAAACCTCTTCCGCTTCTGCGACGTTCCCCCAAATGGCCTCGACCGCTTATGCGCACTTGGGCTCGCTTCTGCGAGCCCGCACCTGCGATGGACCTTCCGCTTCTGTGAAGTTTTACCTAGACAGCCCAGTCTGCTCCTGCGACCTCCTGGTCGCTTCTACGGGGCCGCTACTGCGGTTCCCCATCCGCAGAAGCGAAAATCCCTGCTGCAATACAACAGCAGTCCAAAAACTCAATTTTCTTCCGTAAACCCTCCGAAAACATCCCGAGGCCCCCGGGACCTCAACCAAAAATATAAAATCCACTCTAAATCATCACACGAACTTGTTCCAACTATAAAAACACACCCTCAAACACACGAATCATCAAATTAAAGTGGATTCAAGCCTAAGTTTTAACTATAACTTCCGAAACCAACATTCGATCAAAAACCGGACCAAATGATGTCTAAATGACCTGAAAATTTGCAAGCATATCCAAAATCACCTAACGGAGCTACTGCAACTGTCGGAATTCCATTCCGACTCCTAGATCAAAATCTCACATATCGACCAGATTTTGCCAAAATTCCAACTTAGCCAATTCAACCCTATTTTTATAGTGGACCTCCAAATTTAATTCTGATCACTCTTCTAAGCCAAAAATGATCTCCCGAAGTTAACCGAACCATTAGAATTCAATTATGAGCCCCCTAACTCACAAGTCAACATCCAATTGACTTTTCCAACTATTCCTTCATCAGAGACTATTTGTCTCATTTCCTACCAAACTCGATCCGAATTGACTCAAATTCACCAAACACATATATTGAAACATGAACAAGCATATAACGAGGAAAACTGGGCGGTAACTCACGTGACGACGTACCGGGTCGTCACACTAATCCAACTAATTCAGAAACTTAGACAATGAGAATAATTAACACCTACATATAACCACTTAAATGTATATCAATCACTACTCCAGTGGAATAACCAGCTTTTAGGCAGGTTTCAAATCAAAATATATAGAGACAAAATGTTAGATGATTTATCACAATCAATCTAAGTTATGGTGAAATGAAGCGAAATCTTCGTGTAACTTGTAAAGTTGTTGCCATAGGACCAAGAGGTCGCGGGTTCAAATTGTGGAACAACCACTTGCAGAAATGCAGGATAAGGCTGCATACAATAAACCCTTGTGGTTCGGTCCTTCCCCGGACCCCGCGCATAGCAAGAGCTTAGTGCACTGGGTTGCCCTTTTTAATCTAAGTTGTGGTGAGCCGGATTATCTAGTACTTGTGTTGGTGGAAGATCACATGTACAAACAACATATTCGGTGGATTTAGGGAGGGTAGTATCTGCAATTTATGCTTCCTTGAGCCGAGGGTCTATCGGAAATAGTCTCTCTATCTTCACAGGGTAGTGGTACATGTGAAAGAGAAGCAGTAACAGCAGCCAAAAAAGTAGATCGCATCGCATGTATGTGATTAAATAGTTACAGAAGTGCAAACAAGCTAGCCCAAAAATTATCATTTCTCAAAAGAAAAAAAAAATGAGTGCTAACATAAAGGCAATATTTAACCACAATATCCAGTAAGAATAAAAGAAAGAACTAAAGGCAAATTGAATGCTGCAGTGCTAACATTTAGTTTTTCAACATTAGGAGAGTTGCAATGATATATTCAATAACAATGAGCCTTCCTTTTGTTAATTTTGGTTGTGATAATATGACAATGAGGTTTTAACAAATCCATGTATTTACACAATGTATAAAAAGAACTCAAAGATTCTTTGTTAAATGCTTTCTGCTTTACTAGGGGGTAACAAGTTGCAGAATAAGAAAATTCAAGTTTGCCTAAGGGGTAACAAGTTGCAGACCTCGCCTCAATATACCGATATGCCAATGATGGAGCTTCAGACGGGAGGGCAAAATTTTCGAGTACAAAGCAAGCGAGAGGTAAAGAAGAATTTCATACTCAATAAAGAAAAAAGGGAAATATCCATAAAATGATTTCCTTTTTTTCCTCTTTTAACATTTCTTTTCTTCTGCATTTGTTCATTTAGCCTCGTTTCCAAGTTGTAATGAGCCGTCTCTCATCAATTTTAAGCTAAGACTGTTGAAACGTTCACGGGAATATTGTCTCGATGCTTTTCTCCAATCCGTTCCAGCCTTCATCATTGCAGCAAATTCTTCGTAACTAATGCGACCATCCTGTAAGGTGACAAAATGAAACTGATGAACTTCCAAACTGGTAACCAAGTTAAAAGCTGAAAATCTGGTATTTGCCACATACTTCAATGCCATTTAGTAGAAATGAAGGAACAGAGGCTACAATTTCAAAAAGGGTAAAAGATTAAAAACCTCAACTTGTTCTGACGTTCCAACAACACACTTAAACTTTGTGGGACACCAATTACCTCTTTGGTTCCTGTCCAAAATGTATCTACCACAACCCTAAGACGCCACGTCACATAGAGAGTGTATTACCCTCATAATGCGCGTGAACGGAAAAAAAAGGTCAAATTAAAGTGTTGTAGCATTTCTTTTATCAAGTATCTTTTCCTTTTTTTATTTTACTTTTTCTTTTCTTTGTCTTTCTCTTCCTTCCTTTTCTTCTTCCCATGTGATCAAAAATACTAAAATTAACTCTTTTTGTTTCTCTTCTGTTTCTTCTCTTCTTAGCTATCACTCTTCTCAAAGAAAAGGAAGACGGAATCTTAAAGAGAATGAGTTTGATTTTGTCTTCGTTTTTGTTTGGTGTAAGTATAGTAGTTTCTACTTATTTGAGTTGTTTGATAGGAATAGATGATTTTTTGTGCTCACTAGAGTTGTTAGAGTTGTCAGAAAACTAAAAAAAGGTAAACACCATTCTTTCCAATAAGAAGCTCTCTTCATTTTCAGTGGCTGGACAACCTTAAATATGTAAAATCAAGTGATCTTTTAACACGTGGCAGCGTATGCTACACTCCCACATGTTTTCATTTGGTTATATACCTCTCAGGGTGATGGAAGATACAATTTTGATAGTACGTTGGGTAATAGGTTACTTGGAACTTAGGACAAGTCGAGGCAGTTATTTATGAATAACTCATAAAAAATAAAGAAAATCGCAAACATCACCCAATTCACATGGCTAGAGTTCTAGGGATCTGTGCAATCGCAAGGCATATAAGACCCTGATTGAGCATCAGGGAATGCAAAATATCACAGCTCTTAAAGGGTCATGGTCAATTCTTATCGTCTTCTTTCGATAAATCTGGTCATGGTCAATACATATGTAGTAGAGAAAGCAGTTATAAAGTCAAAGTAAGAGCATATGTGGTACTCCTTACTCTTTACTGCTATAAAAATGCAAGAGAGAATACTGTGGGTTTTATGACTGATAAAAGCAAAGAAGCACCAACTCTGAATAAGAACTCGGGGTCAAGAGGGATCTTCAAGATCAGGCTTCACTAAGATGTAACATCAGCTTAAACTACATTAGTTAAAACTTAAATTTATAGATCCACATGCAATGAAAGATACATATTTGTATGACAAATATATGAACTAAGTACCAGATCCGGTAGATGCATATGAATCGACACAAATACTTACCTTGTCAGTGTCAACATCATGCATAATGGCATTGATGACTTCCTCACTGTTGCCATCATCCTCATCACTCAAGGCACTGCGCAGCTCCTCGATTTCTATGTAGCCACTTTGATTTCTGTCAAAAAATGAAAACGCTTTGTGCAGGTGCTCATCATTTGCCATTTTTCTTAGATGAACCGATACAGCAACAAACTCCGCGTAATTTAAATATCCATCTCTATCAACATCAGCCTGTAAAAGCGAGAGAAGATAAAAGAGGGAACAATCATAATAATCATTCTATCAAAGAGCAAAAGAATCCAAGAGTAAGGAATTTCTGAGAAACAATAAGAACCCAATTAGGTACACAAGGAAAACTGCAAGGCTTCTCTTATGGCTATAGACAGATTCACATTGAAAGTCATCGCAGTAGAAATAAAATACTAAGTTTTGTTGGTTCAACTTATGATGATCTAATATATGTAGAATCAATCATTTATAGATATTATATATATAGCAAGTTTAAATATTTAACCATAATGACTGCCTTCCCTTCTAAGCTGAAATCTGAATATTTTAAAGAGAGACAAAGCGGACTGTAGCATTAGGTGGTATTAGTAACTTGATTTGTATGAGAAAATCAAATCAGGCGAAAAGAAAGGCATGAGAATGCTTACGGCTTCCATGAGAATCTGAAGATCAGCATCAGGAATCTGATGGCCCAGCTTTTGAAGACCGATTTTAAGTTCTCCAAGATTAATCTTGCCTTTCTTTCCTGTATCCATCTGGTCAAATGCTTCCTTCATTCCAGCCACTTCCTCTGCTGACAAAAACTCTGCGATAACCTATGCATGCAATGAAAGAAAGCATAAGATTGAGAAACTTTTCTGAGAAAGCAGAGAATCTTGGAACATTTTGGGCTTCAAACATTAAGCATATATGAAGATATCCTTATGAGATAATGCAGAATGCTAAGAATATATATATAACTGCAGGGAAAAGTGTAAATTTACCGTTAAAGCTCTTTTCTTGAGCTTGTTCATAACTGAAAATTGTTTGAGCCTTGCTTTGACAGTCTCACCCAGTGAGACGTTTGGTGCTTTCTTTATATTTTGTAACCAAGTATGCTCTGCATTCAAGTATATGAGCCAAAGCCCAAAGAAAAAGTCAGTAAATTAAACTATGAAATAGAGAGAATAGACAACAAGCAAATGAAAGTATAGCATCTCAATGACTAACAAAAATTACCAAGAACTTGCTGAGCTGTGAGCCGTCGAGTTGGATCCGGATCAAGCATCTTCTTTACAAGATCCTTTGCATTATCAGAAACCTTAGGCCATGGATCTCTCTTGAAATCAACTACAGAGCGAATAATTGCCTGGGCAACTCCTTGTTCAGTCTCTACACATATTTTGGAAGAATTTAGGCAATTTTTGAGAAAATGATAACCAAATTCATAGCTAGAAGCACAAAGTACTGACTATCATAGGCAAGAAGAAATTTGATTTCACTGGTTCAGGTAGAGGTGGGATTTGCTCTTGCAGTCTCTTCCTTTTCGACACTCTCTAATTAAATAGTCGCCAACTTCTAAGAAGTTGCCTACCCCAAAACATATGCACCAAGGTTTGTTACATGTTACGAAAAAAAGGCCAATAAAAGAAACTGACCTGCCCAGAAAGGTGGAACACCACAAAGAAGTATATAAAGAATAACTCCAGCACTCCATACATCAACCTCCGGGCCATAATTGCGTTTTAGGACCTCTGGAGCCATGTAATAAGGACTTCCCACTATCTCATTAAAGTGTTCCCCTGTTAAAGAAATAAAGATTATTCCAAATATTAACCTTTTTTGCATGAAAAAGGTTCAAACACACTGTAACATTACTGAGTGCATTACCAGGTTTAAAAAACACCGACAACCCAAAGTCAATAGCCTTCAGTGGAGCTGTTTCTTTTTTGTTACCAAAGAGAAAGTTCTCGGGTTTGAGATCGCGATGCATTACTCCATGTCTGTGACACATCTGCAATGCCATTGAAACTTTCCATAAGTAGAACATGATGGAGGACCAGACATTGCTTGAGGAAACATAACGCAACGAGAGTAAAACTTGACAATAGACCTATGTGCGCCACATAGTTTAAACTGTATAAAGTTGGGATAATCAGCATTCATGTTAGCTTCGGTTACCATCCCTTTATGATAACAGTTCAAACAAGTAATGTAGAAACATTAACTTTTTAAACACATTTCATATAATGAGTCTTTTCTCTATTGAAAAGTGTCACATTTGGAATCCTTATCAAGAAATTAAGTAGTTCGTTCTGTTCTGTCATTATGTAAGTTGAGCTCTCACATTATTATGTATTAGACCAAAATTGCTTCAGTATATGTTACAGTTTTAATTGAACTCTGTTAGCAACAATTTCATAACAAAAGATCTCCACTTTAAATATAGAATGTAGTAAAATAACTGCTATATGAACTCTGTCATTATGTAAGTTGAGCTCTCACATTATTATGTATTAGACCAAAATTGCTTCAGTATATGTTACAGTTTTAATTGAACTCTGTTAGCAACAATTTCATAACAAAAGATCTCCACTTTAAATATAGAATGTAGTAAAATAACTGCTATATGGTCAACATGTGAAATGAATCCAATTAAATGGTAAGTGCTAATTCACAACAAAGTCATAAATCTAAGCTTCAAATATAATATTCAGCAAGAAATTTCAATCTGCTCACAAACGAGAAACTTTAATCACAACATTCCTTTCTTGTCTAGTTTGATACTTTCAGTTGAAATTATCGAACTCTGACTTCACTAAAATAATCCTGAGTTAACAACACACAGTACATGAAATATATGAACAAGATTGCAACAATTGGTAAAACTATACCTGGACAACTTCGACTATAGTCCTCATAATACCAGCTGCTGCTCTCTCTGTATAGTGTCCTCTAGCAACAATCCGATCGAACAACTCACCACCCTCACAAAGTTCCATCACAATGTGCACTCCACTATCATCCTCATAAGTATCCCTTAAGGTAACAATATTAGGATGCTTAGGCAAATGCTTCATGATCTCAACCTCTCTCCTAACATCATCAATATCTACAGCTGTCCTAAGTTTCTTCTTCGATATCGATTTACAAGCATATTTCTCCCCTGTATCAATATCAGTACATAAGTATGTGACCCCAAATTCTCCTCTTCCGAGCTCACGACCAAGATCATATTTTTCATTAATATTGTGCCCTGTTGGATCTTTTAACACAACAAGCTTGTTTCCATCACCTTCAGCTGATGATTGAGTTGCCCCATAATCAATAGCAAAAGGGTTTGGTTTGTACTTCTTCTTGTTCTTCTTTTTCTCAGAAGATTTACCAGGTGTCACACAGCAATTTCCCATGACAATTTCCAAATATCAAATCCTAAAAGAAATAAAGAAAACCAAAAAAATTAAAAAAATCAATCTTGAGCTATATAACCAAATGTTATATCCTTAAAATCCCCAAAAAATTCAACCTTGAGCTAAATATGAAGCAAATGTTATATTGTTAAAGCCCAAAAAAATTCAACCTTGAGCTAAATATGAACCAAATATTATATTCTTAAAACCCAAAAGCTTTCAACCTTGAGCTAAATATGAATCTTAAAACCCAAAAAGGCTCAAACTTGAGCTAAATATGAACCAAATGTCATAACCTAAAACCCCAAAAGATTTGATCTTGAGCTAAATGAACCAAATGTTATTTTCTTAAAACCCAAAAGATTCAATCTTGAGCTAAATATGAAAATATTATATTCTTACTTCTTTGCCTATAAAAAAAATTAAACATTATAATCTAAACTTTAAAGATCAAGTTATTCAAAGATTCATGCAGATTCTAACTTTTATATAAACAACACTTGAAAATAACAGATAAAAAGATTGGATTTTTAAGAGATCTTTTAGAATTTGGACATATTGTTCAAGATACTGATAAATCCAATTACTTTTCAAATTTAGAAACAAGAAGAGAAAAAGATATCCATATACAGGAAAACCTCAGAAATGACAAAATATGAAATAACAATAAAATGTAGCACATTAAAAAATAAAAACCAACCTGCAGAAATTTTTTTTTTTTTTTTGGTTAGCTCTATCTGGATTTGGGTTTGTAATAGATATAAAGGGGTAAAATAGAAAATGAGAAAAAAGGGGTAGTTGTGATATGAGAATATGAATGTCAAAATGGGGTAAAAGGTATTAATTCAAGAAGGTGTGAAAACTAAATCCTCCATTGGAGAAGAGAGTCAAAGCTCTTTTTTACCGAGACTTTTCTCTCTTGGAACCCCCGTCTCCTCTCTCTTACCCATTTCTCTATATTTTTAGAATATTTTCTCTATTTTTTTCCTTCTAATTATTTGAATGAACCATTTTTTTCATATTAATAATTTGAAAACCTTTTTTTTTTTTGAGAATTTGAAACATAAATTGTTATAAAAGACACTGAGAATTGGGACACATTAACCTGTTTTAAAAAATACATTGTAATTGAATTTAAGCGTAATTGAATGTAATTAGTTAGCAAGTTACTGTATAACATTTTAATCATTTGCTAGAATTTCTTTTTTCATATTTAAGAATTGAATCTTAAATTGTTATAAAAGACAAAATTGAGAGTGTGAAAAGTGACCTTGTAATTGTATTTGGGCGTAATTGGATAAACTAAATTAATAGTTTACTGTGTAAAACTTTAGTCGTTTGCTAGAAAATATTTTTTTTAACCGAAATTCCATGATCACTAGCAAACGCGTATGTCTGGATTAAAAAATATTTTTAGATAAATATTTATTTTGTGTTTAATTCTAGTCCAATTTAGATTAATTTATGCAAAGAAGAGAAAAGGATAATAAAGCTATTAATTTGAAAAGGAGTAATATATTCCTTTATTTGTAGTGTTTATTTGAATATTAGATCTATCAATTTATCAAACAGAATAATGAGACAGAACAACTCTTTCACTTTTGTACTTTTTTCTGATTTTTCAACCCTTTCTGCTTTTGTACCTCCCAAAGAATGCGACAAAACCTTAACGTTCAAGAGAATATTCAGTATTTAAATAAAATCAATTATTTCTAGATAATGTTTATTTTATGTATTTTTTCTTTAACTTTTTGGTAAACAAATTTTTAACCATAAATATTTCTTGGCTTTTTCACTTTTTCTTCCTTATTTTTTATTTATAGCCAGAACAATGTCTGCTATACAGACAAAATGTTCAGGGTGAATAACTGGAAAATTGTCGTGGGATGCTTTTGATTTCAAAGTTTCAATAATGAGAGTTGCTTTTTTATTTAAATTACTATAAATAACAGAAAGTAAGTTATTTACTGCATCTTTAAAGGTGCTAATTACTAAATTGTTGTTATATACAGACAGTTATTGGTCATCTTTATATGATGATATAAGCAATCGCTGAAAATTAAACTCATTTAGATAATTTACGAGAACACATGTGTTATTTAATTTGAATCGCGTATCCACTCATTTTTATTAAGTGTAAAATTTTTAGTTTATTTTAAATCGTTATCAAATTTAAAAAGTGATTTTTTTTAAATAGGTTCACGTAAAGTAAAACAAATGAAGTATTAATTTATTATGATTGGATCATAAAATAAGGAGGTGTATATTAGTATGACTTACTAGTAAAAATATATCTGAAAACACATGTCATGTATTCATTGGATTGGAGTGTAAACATGGAGCACGGATAATATTTTATCTTTATTTTTGTTCCAATTAAATAACCCCACATGAAAAAGGCTATACTACTACTTTTATTTACAACACTAAGTGGAACAAAAAAAAAACATAACCAAAATTTTATGTAAATAACTAAATGAGCCGCTAGACTTAATTGCTCTAGAATTAGGGCAGACGACTTTGTTCTAAATTAAGAGGGTAGACAACCAAGTTTGGAAAGATAGTCAACAAATATTATAATCGTTTAAAAGATTGGCAACAAATTCATTTTTTTTAAAAATAAGAAATAATAACTTATGTGAACGTTACTGTGTTAAAACACAAAATCAGAAAACTATTAAAAAAATAAAAGAAACTGGAAAACAGTAGCGTTTAAGAAATATTCCGAGTCCACAATTTGCTTGTGCGTCCTTAAGTAATTTTAACCTCCCCACACGTTGTTAAGGTAATAGATTAAATCCTCCCAGGATAAAACGGAAACCTTCCTGCAACAGTGGTAATACGAATTGCAGGATACCAACGAACTTAAAGAACGGAGCAAAATCACACTTACGAATTCGAGAGAGATAGACTGCAAATTAGAATGCAGTATATTCAGAAAGAAGGAAGTTTTGTAGTGTTTTTGGTGTGTTAAAAATGAAGCCATGCCTTAGAATATATAGGCAATTATTGGAAGAGGTGTGATGTCTGTTCTGGAAAATGTGCCTTGTCACGACCCCAAACCCGGTCGTGATGGCGACCAGCACACTGCTAGGCCAGCCCGACCAATCAACAAAATTACGGAGCTAGCAGCTCACATTTAACCACTTTTAGGCATAATCAAGATAGAATAATCATAAAGAAAATATACAAATACGGGAATCACGTCCCAAACCAACAAAACCTCCCAAAGACCAGGAGTCACGAGTCATGAGCCTCTATATAGTATATAAAGTGTAATAATGTCTACAACTGAGCTCAAGTGCGGAAATAGAATAAAAACAGGAATACAAATAAGCTGGAAAGAGAGTCAGGTCCTGCGGACGCGGCAGCTACCTTGAATGTCCAGAAAATAACTCCGAGCTGCAACGGGGTCAGGTCTACTGTGACGTACCTGGATCTGCACATAAGGTGCAGGGAGTAAAGTGAGTACTTCCAGACTCAGTGGTAATAAGCAGGGGTAAGACAACGAATGTTAGAATACCCACTATAGCACTAAGTAAAGCTATAAACAAATACCCTGCAACAGTATCAACATGAATAGTATATGTACCATCAATACCAGCTAACAGCATAACAACTATGCAAAATAACAGCTAACAGGTGTAGCTAAATGCAATGCAATGCATGAATATGACCACTACGGCGCGTAGCCCGATCCATTTGGGTACACGTGCTCACTGTGAGGGTTCAGACTCCGGAGGGACTCCTACAACCCAAGCACAATATCATGATACGCTGCGGCGCGCAGCCCGATCCACTACCAGTCAGCTAATATGCAATGCAGCCTCACAGGCTCAAAAGGGGTATTTGAAAACACTTTTTATCATTTTTCAGTAAAAACAGTATACCGGAAGTTCCAGAGTTTGAAAAACCATTATGACAGTAATAGCTCAGGACCGGTAGTAAAATAGCATGTCAATATCACAGAAATAATGATAACGATCCTCGCAGGATCCCAATAACTGGCTCACAGCCTAACAATGTACACAACCATCCAAGTAGGAGGTTCACCGGCACAACAGTAGCCAAAAACACAGTATAGTATCAACAGGTCGGACTAATTATAGTTCCCAATCATATTCGACCCCGCACTCACAGGAGAGTGCGTGTCTCGCCTCAATACAGCGTCACAAAGTGGTATACCGGGGTTTCGAACCCGCTGGTCATCACCCACACCCATTACTCACCTCGACTCGGCTCGACGACTAGTCCGCGATGCCCTTTCCACGAGAATCGGCCTCCACAGGTGTAGAATCTGATCAAATTCAATAGAAATATATCAAAATAAGCCAATGGAACGTTACCCAGTCAAAGAAATTCAAATTACACCAAAAACTACAAAGTTGCCAAAACCTGACTTTTGGTACGCTTCTCGAAAAATTATGAAAGTTGTATATTCAGAATCCTCGTCTTAACACGAGTCCATGCATATAAAATTTATCAAAATCGGACTCCGTTTGCCCATTCAAATCAATGATTTTCCATAACCAGGGTTAGGGCTAAAATCCCCCATTAATCTCCCATTAACAGTGAAATACTCAAAGATTCTATGATAAAATATCATAATTAGGCCATAAAACTTACCTCCGATGATTACCCGGTGAAATTCCATTCAATTCCCATCAATATGCTCTCTTAGAACTCAAAAATGGAGGTTATGGGTATGAGGTTCGCGAATAGACTGTTCTGATATTTTAATATACTGACTGTCAGTTATCTCTATGCGATCGCATCCACTGGCTCGTGATCGCGATGAACAAACTTTCTAGGCTCCAAAAATGCTCTATGAGATCGTGACACACCCTACGCGATCGCACAGCTTCCGACCTCGACCCTACGCGATCGCAGACTTAACCTCGCGATCGTAGAGCTTACCAACTTTACCCTACGCGATTGCAGACTCCACCTCACGATCGTAGAGCTCAACATCCTCCTCTTACGTGATCGCATACACAGCTTCGCGATCGCGAAGCACAAAAATTCTCTACATTAATTGCAGCAGAAACAGCAGTGCATTTGGTACAAAATGGTCCGTTTGGACCTCGGATTCATCCCGAGGCCCCCAGGACCCCAACGAAAACCACCAACCTACTCCAAAACATGATACAAACTTGTTCCAATCATAAAACACGCCCTTAAACACAGATATCATCGAATTATAGCGGATTCAAGCTTAAGTTTCATCTAGAACTTCCGAAACCAACATTCAATCAAAAACCCGACCAAACGACGTCCGAATGACCTGAAAATTTGCAGACATATCCAAAATCACATAACAAAGCTATAGAAATTGTCGTAATTCCATTCCGACTCCCGGATCAAAATCTCACCTACCGTTCAAATTTCGCCAAAATTCAACCTTAGTCAATTCAAGCCTATTTCTACACCGGACCTCCAAATTCAATTTCGATCACTCCCCTAAGTCGCAAATCACCTCCCAGAATTAACCAAATCATCAAAATTTGATTCCGAGCCCTCTAACCACATAGTCAACTCCAAGTTGACGTTTCCTAACCAAGCTTCCTTTCAAAAGGCTATTTGCCTCATTTTCAATCAGAATCACTCTTAACTCACCCGATAGACTCAAACATCGATATATAAACATGAAACATATAAATTAAGGGTAATGGGTGGTAATTTATGTGACGACGGTCCGAGTCGTCACATGCCTGTTCAGAAATTTTGCCGCCCACCGTGGTCACGTTAGGGCCACGGCCAAAAAGGTTCTCTGAACCTTTAACAGTGATCTGGAAGCCGAGCCGAGTAAGCGACGACGATGACGCGAGGGTTAATTATCTTCAACTCTTTTTAAGAGATTTAAGAAGTGATTCTGTATATAAACACACAAATGTAGGACAAAGTGCACGACAAAAGTTCACTTCTTTAAATTTTTATTTTTTTCTCCATTTTATTTCCCTTCATTTCCAATTCCCATAGCATAAAAGTCCAACAACTTATTGTCCAAATATGAAGGAACTTGAAAATAGAGTCCCAACTACTTCTATTTATAAGTTTGTCAAAACTTCTAGAAATACACCAGAAACAAAGCTTTAGAAATAAGATATATTTATTTGTCATGAATCATGATTGACCAAACTTTTTATTTTACTTCGTCAAAGATATGCCCCCTGTATGGGCCAAATAGGATTCTAACTGTTAGGGGTCGAGTGCACTTCTCCCCACGCCCATGCAACATTGAGGGTACGTCCCTCCCTCATGTTTTTCACAGCAAGGGCATGGCGTCGACGTGTATATGTAGACGTCCCCTCTTTCAGGGGCGTCAACGACCCCTTGACGAATTGTGATTTTAGTGAGAAAACCTCACCTCTATATAAAGGAGGGTTTTCTCTGTTGTAAAGCATCATGTGTTTTTCTCTAATAATACAACTTCTATCATTCTCTCTCTATAATTCTCTCTCTATTATCCTCTCAATTGTGATCATCGATTATATTCATAGCTTCTTCATTTTTGCTAATATCCACAACATTATAATGACATTGATCCTACTTTGGGGTTTATTATATTTGACTACGATGTACCCTTTTCTATATTTTCGATTGTCCATAGCTCATAAAGTAACCGATAACTTTTGAGTCATACAATTTGATGCTGTTTGTGGGGATTTCGAGAATCAAACCTATAGTATACACCTAAAGATCAGCCAACCATCTCATCTATATCACACAAAAACCTAGAAATGGCCGAAAACAACATCAGATCCAAAGTTATAATGGGAGTCACAGCCAATCTCCCGAGTTCTCTTAATGAGGTCAACGGCGATGCTGTAACCAACCCCACCCCGACGCTACACCAAAAATAGAAACCTCGCCTTCTCCCTCCAAGAATCTAGTGACCTTGCATGACAAGGAAGCTTCCACATCTGCTGGAAAAGAAGCACCCTCGGCAGTCAGGAAATTGCTGGAAGAATGGTTAACAAGTACCCTGAGCGGTTTGGTCAAAAGATTACCACAAGGCCACATCAAAACGATACCAACAATGAGTATCTCTACTACCGCGGACAAACAAGAAGAGGCATGAACAAACAACCAATCCATCAAAACAAAAACCCATGATGACACGCTAACATCCATCCTGAGAAAGATGGAAGAAATGGAGAGCGAAAACAAGACTCTCCGCGACCAAATGAAGGAGCACCAGGAAAGGGTCGACAAAATTCTCGGAGCCCCTAAATTACTACCAAAACGCGACGTGAGAAGGTTCGTGAAGCAACCATACTCCGAGGAAGCTGCCCACTACTCCATCCCAAAAACTTTCAAAATGCCCCCTTACTTAAGGGTGTACGATGGAACCACCGATCCCAAGGACCATCTCATCCATTACGTTACCGATGTAAAAGGTAACAACATATCAAAAGTGCAGGTACCATTTGTGCTACAAAAGAAGTTCGACGAGACGCTGTCCGGAGGGGCCCTAACATGGTACTCCCAACTACCTGCCAAAGCAATATCAACCTTCGAAGAAATGGCAGACAAATACATCACCGCACATGTTGGTGCGAAGAAGGCAGAGGCAAGGGTGAACGACATCTTCGCCGTCAGACAAGCCACAGGCGAAGGCCTTAGGGACTTTCTCGCCAGATTCAACAGGGTGACAATGAGCCTACCAAACATGTCGGAAGGAATTGCGGTCGCTGCCTTCCGGAACAGACTCAGTAGGGATGGTTCCAGAGCGACCAAGAAGCTGCTGAACCGCATCATGAAGTATCCCCCTACAACATGGGATGAGATCCACAACGCCTACTGCGTCGAAGTAAGAGCGGAAGAAGATGATCTCAACGGCCGACCGAACGATTAACAACCATACAATCAGAAACAAGGAAAGATCAATGCCATAAAAGGCGTCGTGAACATCCCCCTCGTCCCAATAAGGAGCGGCATCAGCCATATATGAGATCTCCCCATGCGCTTCATCGACACGCAGATGCATTATAGCGACACATCGCCTCACTCAAAAGCGAAAGAGGTACGCCCCTTTTGCTGTCATCACATAATTTTTGTGTCTCTCCTTTAGAAATAGTGTACGCACTGATAAGTGGTGATTTTACCAATCATTCTAGCCTTTTTTCTTAGCTTTTATGCCTTTTAATTATGAAATGAGATTGCTTATGGTGGTTATTGTTAGATTTTCAGGTAAATGATGCTATTAGGTGATTTGGGTTGAAGTGACAAGGAATTGAGCTAAAAAGAGATGAAACCTTGCAAAAATATTCCAGTGAATACCGCTTCTGCGGAGCCTAAGACGCAGAAGTGATGTCGCCTCTGCATAAGGAAATCCGCTTCTGCATTTCAGGCAAGGTTGGAGACAATCCACTTCTGTGGAGGACAAGGCGCAGAAGCGGTCACGCTTCTGTTGTTTGTTTGGCGCTTCAGCGTGATCGCATCTGCGATTATGTTTTCGCTTGTGCAAAGATTTGAAAGATTCTTTTTGGTCGCTTCTGCGGTTATATTTCGCTTAAGCGGAGCCGCACCTGCGAGGTGTTTTCCGCAGGTGCGAGAATAGTGCATCAGACCTGGACAGAACTGACATTTCACAAGTTTTTACCCTAAATCAATTATATACTCGTCCAAACAGACATTGTAAAATATCTTTGGCTTATTTTCAGTTCTTAGAACTAGAGAGAACATTTTTGGAGGCTAGGGTTCTTGCACACACACTTTGGTCTTGAAAAATTGAAGCTTGTTGTTAAGGTTTTCTTATTCATTTATGTTTATTTCTTCATTTCCTTGCTTTGTATTGAATATTTGAGTGTGTAGTATTTATTTCCAACACTTGAATCTTGTTTATGGGAATATTCATATTTAAAGTGTGGATTAAATACCTTGTTGTGCTTATGTATTGAATGATTTTCTATATTTATGAATTGACTTATTGTTACTTTAATTATTCTTGTTCTTTAATGTTTCCAAAGAGAATAGCTAACTCTAGGACTCGCCCATTTACTTTGAATTAATTTTGGAAAAGATAATTTGGAGTTGGAAAGATTAATTAACAAGAACTTGAGGCGTTAACCCTCATTTTATAGATTCGACCTAGGGATAGGACTGAACTACTTGTAGCTTATCGGGTGTGCGTAATCTTCTAATTGTCATTAGGGATAATTCAATTAGAAAGTCTTGTTAGCCTTCGAAAGAAGCTAATTAAGAATTATTATCCGTGGTTAATTAACATAAACTCGCTCATATTTGTGAAATCATGAAATACATTGGATCGTTACTTGAATGCAATTCCCGATGCAACCATACTTGTAGCCATTGATCATTTTACTTGCTTTCTAGGTTAGTTTACATTTCTGCATCTAGATATAAAAATATTTTCAACCAACATTTTTAGTGTTTGGCACTACGCAACCAGCGATAATTTTCTTACATTCCTAATCGCCTACACATTGTTCTTTGTGGGATTCGACCCCGACTCATAGTTGGGTAAATTATATTGCTGCGACCGTATCTATTGATTTTTAGCGATGGATTTGGATGTCACCAAAAATGGCGCCGTTGCCGGGGAACAATTTGGCGTAATTTAGGTTGTTTGAGAAATAAGCGAAAGTGCTTTGATCCAAACTTGTGAATATTTGTGTAATTATTTTTTTACCTTGGGTCTATTTTTCTTGTTTATTTTCTTAATTTTGAAAAATGGCATCATACAATGAAAATTGGTCGGATGGTAGTTGTTCATACTTTGATGATCCTTGTCCTTATTGTGGAAGACCACACTCGTGGAAAAATTGTTTAAATTCTCCCGGGGGTGGATTGTGCGCACAATTCCAAACCCATGAGTGGAGTATTTGTGATAAATGTGGTGGCCAAAATGGTCATTGGGATTATTGTGCATATTTGTCCTTCCCTTCCCCAAGCCCCTACTATTATGGTTCTACTTATAGGGCTATGGAGATGGAAGAATTTGAGCATGGCCAAAATGGAGAGTTCAAGCTCATGTTGGAGTGTTTACTTGACGAAGGAAACAAGGAAGAAAATGCCTTGGAACATCTTTTGGAGACTAGTCTCCAAAATGATTTAGCACTTGAAAGGTTGCACTCACAAATGGATGAAATGATCGAAGCCTCAAGGGCTCAAAAAGCCTCGGAAGAGAATGAAAACCAAGAATTCTCCTTGGACATTGAAAATGAAAATCCTTCCTTGGCATTTGATCAAAACCAAGAAGAACTCTCAAATGCTCAAAATGAGAGAATAATGCTCATGTTGGAGACCATTATTGAAAATGAGGAGAAGCACAACTTTGCACTCGAGGACTTGAAACAAGGCGTGAATCACAATGATGAACACATCCGTACTTTGGAAGATCAAATGCAAATTTTGGTTGAGGCTCACTATGCCCAACAAATTTCGTGTGCGAATAAAAGCCAAGAAGAGTCCAACTCCGAGGAAGAAAGTGATCTTTACCTTGAGGAGTCAAGAATTGAACAACCGCCAACCATCTCAATGAGTGTTGTTGATGCCGGCAAAAATATGGAAATGGAGTCAACCGGTGTAAATTCAAATGTGGTTGATGTTGACTCTAATTCGGGGGGAAAAGAGGAAGTTAACATAGAAGAATTGCAAAGTGAAGGCTTAAAGTCACATTCCAAGCATTTCTCAACGTTGAAATTATGTGGCGACACGGAAGTTAAACCACATGAATCAATGAAGGAGTGCGAGGAAGAAAAACTCTGGCCATACATTTTACAGTTCGAGGAGACAAGAAATCAAAACGATATTCCTCACTTGAAAGCCAAGAAGTGCAAAATGAAAATTTTAAGCATTGGCTCGAACATCAAATTACCACCCCCCATCGCTCGTGGTCATAAGCTTGATTCCAAGATAGGGGCCCAGTTCATATCATCCAAGTGGCGAGAAAAGTGATAATGTTGTTTGCGTCGTGCCACGACGTTAAATGCAGCGCTTGGTGGGAGGCAACCCATCGTTTTTCAAAAAATTTCATTGTTTTTCAAATTTTCTTTTTTGGTAATAGCTTAGAATATTATGTTTGACTAATCTTCCAAGTTTGAAAATTTTTGGAGTTGATTTGAGCAGGTCGGGGTAGCCGGGCAGACACAAACCAGTAGCTGCAGAAAACTGGTAACAAATTCCTGCTAAAACCGCTTCTGCGGGAAAATGAACGCATCTGTGGTCCTGCAGAAGCGCCTTTTGTATCGCACAAGCGGCCGAACTGCAAAAGCGTCCATTTATACGCATCCACGACAACGCAGAAGCGGTTCACCAAATCGCAAAAGCGGCCCAAAACGAAAAAGCGGCCCAAATAATGCCTAAGCAGTCACGCAGAAGCGGAAACTGTACATGTTTTAGTTGTTAAAACAGAGTGAAATAGTTCTTTTGTCAAAAACATTCCCCTCACATTGTTTTCCCCGGCCCTAACTCCCCAAATACTGAAATTCTTTTGCAAAGGTTAAAGAAAATCTCTTGTAATTCCTTATTCTTCTGCAAATTCAGGTAACATCTTCTACATTCTTATCTCATTCTTCATGTCCTTCATATTATTTCCTTAGCCAACAGTTTTTTTAGTTAATTTTGTTTGATTTTTCTTTTTCTTTCTTTTTGTTTTGAATTCTTGTTGCTAGATTTAGGAAGTGAGGGATTGGTTGAGTGTAGGCTTGTGTGTGCTGTTAGTGTACAACAAATTTTGGGAAGTCTGAGTACCAAAATTTGTTCAAAGAGAGGTCAAGTTTAAATTGCCCGCAAGATGTTTGACATAATATTTAGAGGAAATTTTGTTGTTTTGCATCACAAAATGGGTCTTAATTGAATCATGAATAATTTACTGCACTAATTAAAGGTCTGGAGTATAAGATTGTGAGCCAAAAATTAGTTTTGAGAAAGAAAAGAACACAAAATTTTGCAAAACTTTTCTGGGCAGTGAAGAACGAGACGTAAGTTGCAGAAGCGAACGTTTCTTCGCAGGAGCGTAATCGCTTCTGCAATTGAACACATGCAGAAGCGATAATGAAACAGTGGGACAAAACCGCAAAAACGCTCTTTTGTTCGCAAAAGCGATTGCGCTTCTGCGATGCATTTACGCAGAAGCGAGTTCGAACAAAATGGCAAACATCGCAGAAGCGTAGAAATTTTTGCAGAAGCGGCTTCGCCTCTACGGTCTTGTTTCGCAGAAGCGGAAACTGGGAAAATTTTGTAATTCCAGTAGCTTTGCAACAGTAGCTTCCCGGGCCCGTTCAATCTAAATTTTTGGCTAAATTGCAGTGTTTTAAATTTCTTAACATGGTTCTGTTGCCCGATTGATATTGTGTTAAATTTTTGTAGGTGATTTACTTAAAAATGGACCCAAGCACAAGCGGACAACAAAGAGAAATCGAAGAAGAGATTGATGAGCCATATGATGAAACACGCTTCATGTCCGCTGAATGTGAGCGGCGATATTTGGACGACCTCGTCCATAAGAAGATTATCCTTGAAAAAGGAATACATGAAGATTAATTGGCAGAAAAGCTTCCAGAATTCTATGCTCGACTCAACTCATCAGGATGGTCCTGCTTCAACTCCACCCCTTGCAAAGCCAATGAGGAGTGGGTGCGTGAATTTTATGCTAACTTCAGGCAGACAAATTTTGATAGCCCACAAGTAGTCATCAGAGGGAGGTTAGTAAGGTTTGGAATTGAACAAATCAATGACACTTTGAGTATTCCCAACTTTCTGGTGGACCAAGTACAAGCAAAGGACAATTGTGATAATGGAGCATGGCTTGTCTCCAAGATCTTCCCACCGCAGTTAAGAGAAAAATGGGGAACCAGAAGAAAAGGTTTCAAATCTACCGACTTCACTGCAGAGGCCAAAATGTGGCACTACATCCTGAACAATAGAAT
Organism: Nicotiana noctiflora; assembly: GCA_032618575.1. NCBI lineage: Eukaryota > Viridiplantae > Streptophyta > Magnoliopsida > Solanales > Solanaceae > Nicotiana > Nicotiana noctiflora. The sequence continues at coordinate 124,266 of JASVEL010006379.1, forward strand.
CTCTCCTTGCAGAAATATGATTGATGTCTCCTACACCCGGGCACTATTCATAGCATGCATTCTGGATGGCACACCGGTGAATGTAGGATACTACATTCTGCAAGAGATGAGGCATTACTTGAGAGAGTACTCGAGCAACAAGGATGCATGCCTGCTATTCCCCTCCCTTATTACACAGATGTGCACCAGGGCAGAGGTTGATGTCCGTAGCACTGATCGGTGGCTACCAGCGGACAAACCTTTTCATCCGTTGAGAGTGACAGGAGAAGGAAGTGTGGTTAAAAGAAAGAAGAGGAAAATGACCATCACAACCACCGGTTCAGAGTCTTCTTCGCAGGCAGCTGCTCAGGGGCCATTCATGATTCTTAACTCCAAGCTTCAAACAATTAAGGAGTTAGTGTCACAGCTTCCGAGTGTGCCATCCTCCTCTCAGCCTGGGCCTTCTTACTTCTGTAGGGAAGATATGCAGAGTTACTTGGATGCTCAGAAACTCCAAAATGATAACATAAAGAAAATGGCAGCATTAGTGACCAAACTGGAGGCAGCTTACAGTACTTTGGCTAAGGCCCATGCCACCCTTCAATCCGATTTTGAGATAGAGAAGAAGAACAACAAGAAAAAGGGCAAGTTGATTATCAAGATGTGGAGAGGCATCAAGGCAATCTTCAAATGGGGGAACCCAGATAAGAAGATCCCAGTAGCAGCCAAAGATGACAATGAGGAGTACTCCTTCATGTTAGAGTCTGCTGGAGACGGTGGCGATGATGATGAGGATGATAATGAAGAGACCGATGATGAGGGAGCCACGAGCTCAGCCTAGCACTGATCAGCCTTCCTCCCGCAGTCTGATAGTCTGATGTAGACCTCAGGGAGACCCTCAAACTTTTTATGCTCTACATTCGATATTGTGTAGTGAGGACACTGCAATATACTAGTTGGGGGTGGCTTTTGTACTGTATTCATGTTTAGAGACTATATGCCCTTGTCAGGCTTATGTTTATGTAATGGATACTATATGCCCTTGCTGGGCTTGTGACTATGCTGTTCTATACACCGTGTGCCCTTGCCGGGCTTGGTTTGATTAGTCATGTTTGTGTTGTTATTCTGCTTTCGTTATTTATTTTTTCTTCTTATTAGCCTATAATGTTTTTTCCCTTTCAATTTTTAGTAGTATTTGCTTATTTTATTTTAGTATCCTGTATAGTAGTTTCTTTTCTTTTATTAGTATTTACTTAAAAAAAATTTCCTTGGGTTTCTTCATGCTACGGTTCTTTCCCAAGGAACACTTTAGTGAACCGGGTGACTTTTCCCTATGAGAGATAGTGTGACAACCTTCTTAAGGGAATTAGTCTTGTTTTGTTAGTATGAGGCTTTTGGATTATTTGGTACTAATAAAATTAGCCTCTTGTATGTAAATTATGAATTAAGAATACCCCTCCAAAAATTTAATTTGAACTAAAAACAAGTAAGTTGCATGGTGTAAAATAATTTTTGTGATAAACTTTTGGCTCTTTTAGTGACTCTTAGCTCACTAGTTTGATAGAATTGATCCATCTTCATTAATTCATGTGCCATGTGTGTTAGCGATTGTTGAAATAAATCTTGTGTTTACTTCTATCATCTAGAACTTGCCCAGTTGGTTTTTCAATGCTAATGATAGTATATTTGGTTGGAGGAATGATCTTAGGCATTCTTTGTTTTAATTTTAAAACCTCCTTAGCCTTTCAAGCCTACCGTTGCATAAATAATATCACTAGTACCCCTTTTGAGCCTTTAAACCTTTCTTTGGCCAACTCATTACAAACCTTTCCCTTTTTTGTAAAATAATTCCCTCTCTTGAACCCGTCCCTCCTTGAACATTGAGAATGAGGCTAAAAGCCTAAGTTGGGGGTGGTGTCAAAGTGGAGATTGGTAAGGTTGTGCATTGAGTCTAAGACCACATGCCTCAGAGTATTTGTATTAAAGTATTAAATACTAGCTCCAAAAAGAAAAATAAAATATATATATATATACATTATGGAGCCTTGAATAAAATTAGGAGAGGCATGTAAGGTGGTTATATATTGGGAACTAGATGCAAGTGAGGCTATGTGAGTTGAAGAGAATCAAAGTGCAAAAGAATGAAACTTGTGAGTAGTGTTCAAGGAGGGTGAAGTCACATGTACCCAAATGCTTATCCAACCTTCCCTAAACCTACATTACAAGCTTAAAAAGTCCTTGTGGGACCTCCAACTGAACATTCTTGAATAAGCGATGAATTAAAATAAGGGAAAGCTTATGGTATGAGATGTTGTAACACTTGAAGTTTCTTTGTGAGAGTGAGTGTTTTTGAAAAATTTTGTCCCTTGTGTTGCATCGTAAATATATTGTTTTGGGACTTTCTTTCTTGTGAGGGCACATGAATTAGAAAAGATCGGTGAAATCGAGTAAAGTTAGCAATTATAGTGAACTAGTGCTTTTGAGTCACTCATTGAGGCTTATTTTTGTCACTTGATTGTTTTGGAACTCCCTTGCACATTGTTGAAGTTGTTTTTCTTTAGGAGAGAGTTATTCAGAAAAGATATACATACTTGAGCCTAATTGTTAGTATCAACCAAATCCATAAGTATGGTGTTTAAATGGGAGAATGTGATATGTACATAATAGCAATGCCACTTGTATTTTAAATGGTGAATCCTCATTGAAGTTTTGGTTTTGATTTGCTTGAGGACAAGCAAAAGCTTTAAGTTGGGGGTGTTGATGAGTGGTAATTTTACCACTCATTCTAGCCTTTTTGCTTAGATTTTATGCCTTTTAATTATGAAATGATGTTTCTTATGGTGGTTATTGTTAGATTTCCAGGTAAATGATGCTATTAGGTGATTTGGGTTGAAGTGACAAGGAATTGAGCTAAAAAGAGATGAAACCTTGCAAAAATGTTCCAGTGAATACCGCTTCTGCGGAGCCTAAGTCTCAGAAGCGATGTCGCCTCTGCATAAGGAAATTTGCTTATGCGTTTCAGGCAAGGTTGGAGACAATCTGCTTCTGCGGAGGACAAGGCGTAGAAGCGGTCACGCTTCAGCGGTTCGTTTGGCGCTTCAGCATGATGGCATCTGCAATTATGTTTCTGCTTGTGCGAAGATTTGAAAGATTCTTTTTGGTCGCTTCTGCGGTTATATTTCGCTTAAGCGGAGCCGCACCTGTGAGGTATTTTCCGCAGGTGCGAGAATAGTGCATCAGACCTGGACAGAACTGGCATTTCGTTATATACTCGTCCAAACAGACATTGTAAAATATCTTTGGCTTATTTTCAGTTCTTAGAACTAGAGAGAACATTTTTGGAGGCTAGGGTTCTTGCACACACACTTTGGTCTTGAAGAATTTAACCTTGTGGTTAAGGTTTTCTTATCCATTTATGTTTATTTCTTCATCCTTGCTTTGTATTGAATATTTGAGTGTGTAGTATTTATTTCCAACACTTGAATCTTGTTTATGGAAATATTCATATTTAAAGTGTGGATTAAATACCTTGTTGTGCTTATATATTGAATGATTTTCTATATTTATGAATTGACTTATTGTTACTTTAATTATTCTTGTTCTTTAATATTTCCAAAGAGAATAACTAACTCTAGGACTCGCCCATTTACTTTGAATTAATTTTGGAAAAGATAATTCGAAGTTGGGAAAGATTAATTAACAAGATCTTGAGGCGTTAACCCTCATTTTAGAGATTCGACCTAGGGATAAGATTGAACTACTTGTAACTTATCGGGTGTGCGTAATCTTCTAATTGTGATTAGGGATAATTCAATTAGGAAGTCTTGTTAGTCTTCGGAAGAAGCTAATTAAGAATTATTATCCGTGGCTAATTAACATAAACTCGCTCATATTTGTGAAATCATGAAATACATTGGATCGTTACTTGAATGCAATTCCCGATGCAACCATACTTGTAGCCATTGATCATTTTACTTGCTTTCTAGGTTAGTTTACATTTCCGCATCTAGATATAAAAATATTTTCAACCAACATTCTTAGTGTTTGGCACTGCGCAACTAGCGATAATTTCTTACATTCCTAATCGCCTACACATTGTTCTCTGTGGGATTCGACCCCGTCTCATAGTTGGGTAAATTATATTGCTATGACAGTATCTATTGCTTTTTAGCGGTGGATTTGGACGTCACCACGCACTGGAGAAGCTTGGCACCAAGGTGCAATGGCCTCAGAAAATAAAGTCAGACCCTGCCACAAGGAAGTCAAATGTCCTGTGCGAATTCCACCAAAAATGGGGCCACAGGACCGAAGATTGTATAGGCCTACGATAGGAGGTCTTCAGAATGTTAAACCAAGGATACCTAGAATAGTTGCTCAGCGACAAGGGAATGGCCAACTACGCACGTGGGCGAGAACAATCCCACGAACCACCAAAGCCGCCTTCCTCGACACAGATGGTGAACATGATCGTCGGCAATGGCACTGACTCTGCTATCAACCATGTCAAATTCGCCAATCCACACAAGCTAAAACGGACTATCTCCCACGAACCGTATGATGACTCCGAAGGGAGTATCACCTTCAATAACTCTGATGCCGACATGGAACGTACGTCTAGAGAAGTGATCCTGCCCACCCTCATAGGAGGAGTCACATTAGAAACAAATTTTCACGTAATGGATCAGGAGACGGCATACAATGTCATCATTGGGTGCCCATGGATACACGCCATGCGAGCAGTCCCCTCAAGGTTATACCAGGTAATCAAGTTCCCTACCTCATGGGGGATATTCAGCATCAAAGGGGAGCCACGCACCATGCAAGAGTGTTACAAGATAACACAGGACTACGCCCACACCCAACAACTAAGGGGAGCGAGCACGGAAGTATAGCAATTAGCCATGTCGGAGACTAAAACTGACCCGACGACCATCACCATCAGGGATCTATACATTGTAGAAGCCTGCAAAGCAACGATCAAAGACCTCGATCCAATTCAGCTGGATAGCCACAACCCTAAAAAGAAGGCCTACATCGGCCATGGACTCACCAACCCAAGTAAGTATCGTGAATTCTTAACTAACCATGCAAACCAATCCGCCTTCTCCTATGTAGATATGCCGGGGATTTTGCCAGATATCGCTACCCATAAACTAAACGTCGATTCACTACATTCGCCGGTATGGTAAATCAGAAAAAAGTTCAACGCTGCAACTAACGAGGTAATCCGCAAGAAAGTAGACAAGTTACTCGCCAACGGATCTATCGGGGAGTCAAAATACCCTCAGTGGGTCGCCAATGTCGTAATGGTCAAAAAGAAGAACGGGAAGTGGAGAATGTGTGTGGTTTTCACTGACCTGAACAAAGCGTGCCCTAAGGATTACTTCCCCCTCCCACACATCGACTAGTTGATCGACACCAACACCGGATATGAACTGCTAAGTTTTCTAGACACGTATTCGGTTACAATCAAATCCTGATGGCCGAAGAAGATTAAGAGAAAACAACCTTCATCTTACACCAAGGGACCTGCTTCTATAAAGTGATGCCCTTTGGGCTCAAAAATGCATGGACCACGTATCAAAGACTGGTCACCAAAATGTTCAAAGGGTAGCTTGGTAAATGTCACGACCCCAAATCCGGTCGTGATGGCGCCCAGCACATTGCTAAGCCAGCCTGACCAATCAATAACAATAACAGAGCTAGAAGCTCTCTTTAGCCCATTTAAGCATAACAAATCACGAAGCAATAGCGATACATATAACAAAAACGGGGAACCAAGTCCCATAATACATCAACTCCCATAGACCAAGGGTCAAGAGTCATGAGCCTCTACTGAACATGAGTGTACAAAGGTTTACAAGATACCAAGTGCGGAAAGAAATATCAATATAGAACCAAAAGACGGTAAGAAGGAACATCGGGTCCTGCGGACTCTGCAGCTACCTCGTATATCCCACAGAAGTCGCCTCGAACAGCTACCGGATCACTGCTGAGAGGTACCTAGATCTGCACGCAAGGTGCAGGGAGTAAAATGAGTACTGCCAGACTCAGTTGTAATAAACAGGGGTAAGACAACACAGATAAGAAATCCGTAATAAAGCACTATGTAAAGCTGTGATCAAATACCCTGTCACAGAATCAATATCAACTGTACCTGTACCATCAAGTACCAGCAAAACAGTATAACAGCTAGCATATGTAGCTAAATGCAATGCAATGCATGATATGACCGCTACGGCACGTAGCCCGATCCAATTTGGGTACCCGTGCTCACTGTGGGGGTTCAGACTCCGGAGGGGCTCCTACAGCCCAAGCACAATATCACTGCGGCGTGCAGTCCGATCCGACATATGTACTGCTGCGGCGCGCAGCCCGATCCACTACTAGTCAGCTAATATGCAATCACAGCCTCGCATGCTCAAAAGTAGTTTGAAAACATCTTTTATCATTTTTTTCAGTTGAAAACAGAAATATCAAGTTCCAGAGATTTGGAAATAACATGATAACAGAAATAGCTGCGGACTAGTAGTAAACTAGCATGTCAATATGATAAGACAATGATAATGATCCTCGCGGGATCCAATAACTGGCTCATGGCCCACAAGTATACTCAACCGCCCAAGAAGGGGGTGCATCGGCTCAAGAGTGGCCATTATCACAATATATAATATGCAACCATCCGAGAAGGAGGTTCGACGGCTCAAGAATAGCCTAATATCATAATACAGTATCAACAAGTCGGACTAAGTCATAGTCCCCAATCACAATCGACCCCGCACTCACAAGAGAGTACGTGTCTCGCCGCTATACAGCGTCACAAAGTGGTATACCGGGGTCTCGAACCCGCTGGTCATCACCCACATCTATTACTCACCTCAAAACGGCGCGACGACTACTCCGCAATGCCCTTGCCATGAGAATCAAGCTTCGCACGAGTAGAATCTGATCAAATACAGTAGAAACACAACAAATTAGGCCAATGTGACGACACCCAATCAATACAACTCAATTTACGTCAAAATTCTCAAAGTTGTCAAAACCCGACTTTCGGTACGCTTGTTGAAAAATTACAAAAGTCATATATTCAGAATCCTCATCTCGATACGAGTCTAGGCATATAAAATTTACCAAAATTGGACTCCATTTGCCCACTCAAATCAGTGTTTTCCTTTAATTTAGGCCTAGGGCTCAAACCCACCTTTAATCTTCCATTTACAGAAATTTAACCCATGATTTCATGTTAAAATGATGTAATTAAGCCACAAAACTTACCTCCAACGAAACCCCGATGATTTCCCAGCAATCTCCCGTCAATTTCTTCTCTTGGAACTCAAAAATGGAGGTTTTGGGTATTAAACACGCGTCTGGTTCTGTTCTGAACTTAACTTCACTGCCAAGCCTATTTTCTTCATCGCGTTCGCGACGCCTCTCACGCGAACGCGATGCCTTTTTCCTCTTCTTCATCGCGAACGCGTCACTCCTTCCCGCGTTCGCGAAGGTCAACTTCCCAGCCTCCGGATTATTACTCTACGCGAACGCGTAGTCTCCCACGCGAACGCGTAGTCTCCCACGCGAACGCGTGGCCTCGCCAATTCCTTCTTCGCGATTGCGGCCTAAACCCACGCGAACGCGATGCGTCCTAACTCCCTCATACGCGAACGCGACCTTCACTCACGCGTCCGCGAAGCTTCCCAGCCTTTCCAATACGCGAACGCGATACCCCCCTCGCGAACGCGATGCCTGCTGAACTTGGCCTACGCGAACGCGAGCCGTGCCCTCGCGAACGCGAAGGCCAAATCACTGCCCAGTGATCTGCAGATTACAGCAGGTCTTTTCTTGCTTCCAAATGCCGGATGATGGTCCGGATTCACCCCGAGGCCCCCGGGACCCCAACGAAAACCACCAACATACCCCAAAACACGATACGAACTTGTTCCAATCATAAAACACCATCCTAAACATCAAAATCACCAATTACACACGGATTCATGCCTAAATTTCTTAAAACTTTTCGAATTGCACATTCGATCAAAAACCCGACCAAACTACGTCCGAATGACCTGAAATTTTGCAGGCACATCCAAAATCACCTAACAGATCTACTGCAACTATCGGAATTCCATTACGACTCTCGGATAAAAATCTCACCTACCATTCGGATTTCGCCAAAATTCAACCTTAGCCAATTCAAGCCTATTTCTACACCGGACCTCCAAATTCAATTCCGATTGCTCCCCTAAGTCACAAATCACCTCCCGGAACTAACCGAATCATCAGAATCCGATTCCGAGCCCTCTAACCAAATAGTCAACTCCAGGTTGACTTTCCTTATTCAAGTTTCCTTCAAAAAGGCTATATGCCTCATTTTCAATCCAAATCACTCCTAAATCACCCGATAGACTTTAACACCGATATAAAAGCATAAAACATACAATTTCAACATAACGGGGTGGTAATTCTCATGACGACGGGCCGGGTCGTCACATTCTCCCCTCTTAAGCAAACGCTCGTCCTCGAGCGGGTCAAGAAACATACCCGAAGTCTCAAACAAGTGAGGATATCCGCTCCGCATCTCCCGCTCGATCTCCCAAGTGGCCTCCTCCACGGGTCGACCTCTCCACCGAACCTTAACCGATGCAATCTCCTTGGACCTCAATTTTCTCACCCGACGACCCAAAATAGCAATAGGCTCCACATCATAGGATAGATCACCATCAAGTTGAATGGTGCTGAAATCTAATACATGAGACGGATCTCCAATGTACTTCGGAGCATAGACACATGGAATACTGGATGAACGCTGGATAAGCCGGGCGGCAAGGCCAACTCATATGCCACCTCTCCAACTCTCCTAAGTATCTCAAAAGGACCAATGTACCCGGGACTCAACTTTCCTTTCTTCCCAAACCTCATGACACCCTTCATAGGTGAAACCTTCAACAATACTCTGTCACCAACCATGAAAGACAACTCTCGAACTCTACGGTCCGCATAACTCTTCTGACGAGACTGTGCCGTACGAAGCCTCTCCCGGATCAACTTTGCTCTATCCAGAGCATCCTGGACTAACTCAGTCCCTATCAATCTAACCTCACCAGGCTCAAACCATCCCACCGGGGATCTACACCGCCTGCCATACAATGCCTCATACGGGGCCATCTGAATACTCGACTGATAACTGTTGTTGTAGGCAAACTCAGCAAGTAGTAGGAACTCATCCCACGAACCACCAAAGTCAATCACACAAGCTCGCAACATATCCTCCAAAATCTGAATAGTGCGCTCAGACTGCCCATCTGTCTGGGGGTGAAATGCCGTACTCAACTCAACCCGCGTACCCATCTCTCGCCTGAAATGCTCTCCAAAACTGAGAAGTGAACTGAGTACCCCTGTCGGATATGATAGACACTGGAACTCCATGCAACCAAACAATCTCTCGAATAAAGATCGCCGCCAACCGCTCCGATGAGTAGGTAGTACTAACTGGAATGAAGTGAGCTGACTTGGTCAGTCTATCCACAATCACCCATACAGAATCAAACTTCCTCGCCGTCCGAGGGAGTCGAGTAACAAAGTCCATAGTGATCCTCTCCCATTTCCACCCAGGAATATCAATGCGCTGAAATACACCACCGGGCCTCTGATGCTCGTACTTAACCTGCTGACAGTTGAGGCACCGTGCTACATGTCTGACAATGTCCATTTTCATCTTTCTCCACCAATAGTGCTGTTTCAAATCTTGATACATCTTCACGGCTCCTGGGTGGATAGAATACCGCGAGCTATGGGCCTCTTCCAGAATCAACTCACGAAGGCCATCAACATTGGGCACACATATCCGGCCCTGCATCCTCAATACGCCGTCACTATCAATGGTGACATCTCTAGCATCATCATGCTGAACTCTGTCCCCAAGGACAGCCAAATGTGGATCATCATACTGGCGCTCACGAATACGATCATATAGAGATGACCGAGATACAACACAAGCCAATACCCTGCTGGGCTCCGAAATATCTAACCTCACTAGCCGATTGGCTAGCACCTGAACATCATAAGCAAATGGCCTCTCCTCACCTGGAATATATGCCAAGCTCCCCATACTGACCGCCTTCCGGCTCAAAGCATCGGCCACCACATTGGCCTTCATATAATATAGTAATGTCATAATCCTTCAGCAACTCCATCCATCTCCGCTGTCTCAAATTAAGGTCTTTATGTTTGAACAAGTGCTGGAGACTACGGTGGTCGGTATACACCTCACAAGACACACCGTACAAATAGTGTCTCCAAATCTTCAATGCATGAACAATGGCGGCTAGCTCCAAATCATGAACAGGATAGTTCTTCTCATGTGGCTTCAACTGCCGAGAAGCATAAGCAATTACCTTACCTTCCCGCATCAACACACAACCTATCCCCACTCTCGAGGCATCACAATAAACGGTATATGAACCTGAAGCTGATGGCAATACTAACACTGGAGCTGTGGTCAAAGCTGTCTTGAGCTTCTGAAAGCTCTCCTCGCACTCATCCGACCACACGAATGGTGCACCCTTCTGGGTCAATTTAGTCAATGAAGAAGCAATGGATGAAAATCCCCGAACAAACCGGCGATAATATCCCGCCAAACCAAGAAAACTCCTGATCTCTGTAGCTGAGGACGGTCTAGGCCAACTCTGCACCGCCTCTATCTTCTTAGGATCAACCTGAATACCATCACGAGACACCACATGTCCCATAAATGCTACGGACTCGAGCCAAAACTCGCACTTGGAGAATTTAGCATATAGCTTCTCCTCCCTCAATCTCTGCAACACAATACTCAAATGTTGAGCATGCTCCTCCTGACTACGGGAGTAGACTAGAATGTCATCAATGAACACAATCACAAATGAATCCAAATAAGGCATGAACACACTGTTCATCAGATGCATAAATGCTGCTGGGGCGTTGGTCAATCCAAACGACATCACAAGAAACTCATAATGACCATATCGGGTCCTGAATGCAGTCTTCATAATATCTGAGTCTCTGATCTTCAACTGATGATAGCTCGAACGAAGATCGATCTTAGAAAACACCCTCGCACCCTGTAACTGATCAAACAAATCATCTATGCGCGGTAGAGGGTACTTGTTCTTCACTGTCACTTTGTTCGATTGCCTATAATCAATACACATTCGCATGGAACCATCTTTCTTTTTAACAAATAATACCGCGCACCCCACGGGGACACACTAGGACGGATGAAACCCTTATCCAGAAGCTCCTGAAGTTGCTCTTTCAGTTCTTTCAACTCAGCTGGTGCCATCCGATAAGGAGGAACGGATATGGGCTGAGTGCCCGACACCAAGTCAATGCCAAAATCAATATCCCTGTCCGGCGGCATGCCCGGCAGGTCTGAGGGGAATACATCTGGGAAGTCCCTCACAACAAGGTACAGAATCAATGCTAGGAGACTCAGCTCCCACATCTCTCACAAAAGCTAAGTACGATAAACACCCTTTTTCAACCATCTTCTTAGCTTTTAGGAACGAAATAACACGTCTAGGGACGAAATCGGTCGAACCCCGCCACTCAATCTGAGAAATACCAGGAATGGCCAACGTAACTGTCTTAGCATGACAGTCCAATATAGCATGGTACGGAGACAACCAGTCCATACCCAATATAACATCAAAGTCCACCATCCCCAACAATAACAAATCTGCCTGGGTCTCCAGACCCCCAATAGATATAACACAGGATCTATAGACATGATCCACAACGATCGTATCACCCACGGGGGTGGATACATGAACAAGTAAATCAAGACTACCACGAGTCGCACCCAAGTGATGTGCAAAATAAGAGGACACGTAAGAATATGTGGATCCTGGATCAAATAGAATAGAGGCATCTCTGTGACAGACAGAAATGATACATGTAATCACTCCATCGGAGGCAACTGCATCACGCATGTCGAGAAGTGCATAGAATCGTGCCTGACCCCCACTAGATCGTTCCTCACCTCAAGGACAACCACGAAAAGACTGACATCCACCTCTAGTAGCCTGAGATGGTGCTGAAGAGGAGGGCTGATCCCTCTGCTGAGTCCTGTCCCTACGGAGTCGAGGGCACTGTCTCCTCGTGTGGCCAAACTCACCACACTCATAACATGCACCTGGTGCTGGAGAAGGGGACTGAAGGGAACCCCTCGCCGCAGAAGAACCCCGGGCTGATGAAGTAGGTGCTGCACCCTAGGCTGGAAGGGCACTAAGTGATGACTGACCCTGCTGAAACCCCTGTCGACCACGACCATGAGAACCTCCGCTCTGCTCTGGGCGGCCTGAATGAGAAGGTCTAGATGAGCGACATCTGCTCTGCTGGGAATGCCCTCTAGATGGAGCACCACTGAAACTGCCCGAACCACGAGACCTCTTGGCCTCCCGCTCCTCTCTCTCTCGGCGACGATCCGCCTCAATGGAACGTGCCATATCAACAACCTGCTCAAATGATGATGACAAAACTCTCTCTCGGTCATAAGAATGCGGATAGAGTAGTTGAGGCCATCAATGAACCTCCCGATCCTCTCCCTATCATTAGGAATCATCCATGTGGCATGCCTAGCCAACCGTGTGAATCTAAGCTCATATCGGGTCATAGACATGTCGCCCGAATCAACCACTCGAACCGGCGACGTAACTCCTCGCGACGAGACCGATGTACATATTTCTTTGAAAGAGAGTAGAGAACCGTCGCCATGTGAGAGGTTCTCGCTCCCGCAGCCTACGCCTCTCAAACTCTTCCCACCAATCAAATGCGAGACCAGTGAACTGGAAGGTAGTAAATGAAACCCCGCCGGACTCAAGAATACCAGCCGTCCGCAACATCCTCTCGACACTTGTCCAAGAAACCCCGGGCATCCTCACCCTCAACACCACCGAAATGGGGTGGCCGAAGTCCGCCAAATCTCTCAAGACGACGCTCGCTCGTCATCGGGCATAACTCCGAACCATATGCTCTGGAGCTGGAGCCGGCGCAGCTGGAGGAATAACCGGTGCAACCACCCGAGCGGGGACCGCCTCTGGCGTCTGAAGTCCCTGAACAACCGGGTCAGGCGTGCGAGCTGCAGGGGTCTGCTGACCACCCCCTGACTGAGATGTCGCTACAGTAGCAGTAGCTGAAACTACCTGAGCCAAACCGGAACACACCGATAATATCCTGAGCAAGAGTCTCCTGAAGACCAGGAATAGCAATAGATACTGTCTGGCCCTGAACTGGGGCTGCTGGAGCGTCAACCACTGGGGGCTGCTCTTGAACTGGTACAACGAGCGGGTCAGCTGGCACTGCCTCAGCTGCCCTACCTCTACCTCTAGCACGACCGCGCCCACGGCCTCTAACAGGTGGCAATGGAGGTCGTCCACCTCGTCCCGATGCTCGCGTTCTCGCCATCTGCGAGAGAATAGAATATAGAAGTTTAGTTCTCAGAACAACAAGATCGCACGACAGAGTTTCAAGAAAAGTAAAGTTTTCCTAAAGGTTCGCAGCCTCCCGAGGATAAGTACAGGTGTCGCCGTACCGATCCACAAGACTCTACTAACCGGCTCAAGACTCATGAGGCCTAGTAAACCTAGGCTTTGATACCAGCTTGTCACGACACCAAATCCGGTCGTGATGGCGCCCAGCACATTGCTAAGCCAGCCTAACCAATCAATAACAATAACAGAGCTTGAAGCTCTCTTTAGCCCATTTAAGCATAACAAATCACGAAGCAATAGCGATACATATAACGAAAATGGGGAACCAAGTCCCACAATACATCAACTCCCATAGACCAAGGGTCAAGAGTCATGAGCCTCTACTGAACATGAGTGTACAAAGGTTTACAAGATACCAAGTGCGGAAAGAAAAGTCAATACAAAGTCAAGAGATAGTGAGAAGGAATATCGGGTCCTGCGGACTCTGCAGCTACCTCGAATATCCACAAATGTCGCCTCGCACAGGACTGCTCAGAGGTACCTAGATCTGCACACAAGGTGCAGGGAGTAAAATGAGTACTGCCAGACTCAGTGGTAATAAACAGGGGTAAGACAGCGTAGACAAGAAATCCACAATAAAGCAGTATGTAAAGTTGTAATCAAATACCCTGTAACAGAACCAATATCAACTGTACCTGTACCAACAAGTACGAGCAAAACAGTATAACAACTACGAGATGTAGCTAAATGCAATGCAATGCATGATATGACCGCTACGGCGCGTAGCCCGATCCAATTTGGGTACCCGTGCTCACTGTGGGGGTTCAGACTCCGGAGGGGCTCCTACAGCCCAAGCACAATATCACTGCGGCGTGCAGTCCGATCCGACATATGTACTGCTGCGGCGCGCAGCCCGATCCACTACTAGTCAGCTAATATGCAATCACAGCCTCGCAGGCTCAAAAGTAGTTTGAAAACATCTTTTATCATTTTTTTTTCAGTTGAAAACAGAAATATCAAGTTCCAGAGATTTGGAAATAACATGATAACAGAAATAGCTGCGGACTAGTAGTAAACTAGCATGTCAATATGATAAGACAATGACAATGATCCTCGCGGGATCCAATAACTGGCTCATGGCCCACAAGTATACTCAACCGCCCAAGAAGGGGGTGCCTCGGCTCAAGAGTGGCCATTATCACAATATATAATATGCAACCATCCGAGAAGGAGGTTCGACGGCTCAAGAATAGCCTAATATCATAATACAGTATCAACAAGTCGGACTAAGTCATAGTCCCCAATCACAATCGACCCCGCACTCACAAGAGAGTACGTGTCTCGCCGCTATACAGCATCACAAAGTGGTATACCGGGGTTTCGAACCCGCTGGTAATCACCCACATCTATTACTCACCTCAAAACGGCGCGACGACTACTCCGCAATACCCTTGCCACGAGAATCAAGCTCCGCACGCGTAGAATCTGATCAAATACAGGTAGAAACACAACAAATTAGGCCAATGGGACGACACCCAATCAATACAACTCAATTTACGTCAAAATTCTCAAAGTTGTCAAAACCCGACTTTCGGTACGCTTGTCGAAAAATTACAAAAGTCACATATTCGGAATCCTCATCTCGATACGAGTCTAGGCATATAAAATTTACCAAAATCGGACTCCATTTACCCACTCAAATCGGTGTTTTTCTTTAATTTAGGCCTAGGGCTCAAACCCACCTTTAATCTTCCATTTACAGAAATTTAACCCATGATTTCATGTTAAAATGATGTAATTAAGCCACAAAACTTACCTCCAACGAAACCCCGATGATTTCCCAGAAATCTCCCGTCAATTTCTTCTCTTGGAACTCAAAAATGGCGTTTTTGGGTATTAAACCCGCGACTGGTTTTGTTCTGAACTTAACTTCACCGCCAGCCTATTTTCTTCATCGCGTTCGCGACGCCTCTCACGCGAACGCGATGCCTTTTTCCTCTTCTTCATCGCGAACGCGTCACTCCTTCACGCATTCGCGAAGGTCAACTTCCCAGCCTCCGGATTATTACTCTACGCGAATGCGTAGTCTCCCACGCGAACGCGTGGCCTCGCCAATTCCTTCTTCACGATCGCGGCCTAAACCCACGCGAACGCGATGCGTCCTAACTCCCTCATACGCGAACGCGACCTTCACTCACGCGTCCGCGAAGCTTCCCAGCCTTTCCAATACGCGAACGTGATACCCCCCTCGCGAACGCGATGCCTGCTGAACTTGGCCTACGCGAACGCGAGCCGTGCCCTCGCGAACGCGAAGGCCAAATCACTGCCCAGTGATCTGCAGATTACAACAAGTCTTTTCTTGCTTCCAAATGCCGGATGATGGTCCGGATTCACCCCGAGGCCCCCGGGACCCCAACGAAAACCACCAACATACCCCAAAACAAGATACGAACTTGTTCCAATCATAAAAACACCATCCTAAACATCAAAATCACCAATTACACACCGATTCAAGCCTAAATTTCTTAAAACTTTCCGAATTGCACATTCGATCAAAAACCCGATCAAACTACGTCCGAATGACCTGAAATTTTGCAGGCACATCCAAAATCACCTAATGAAGCTACTGCAACTGTCAGAATTCCATTCCGACTCCCCGGATCAAAATCTCACCTACCGTTCGGATTTCGCCAAAATTCAACCTTAGCCAATTCAAGCCTATTTCTACACCGGCCTCCAAATTCAATTCCGATTGTTCCCCTAAGTCACAAATCACCTCCCGGAACTAACCGAATCATCGAATCCGATTCCGAGCCCTCTAACCAAATAGTCAACTCTAGGTTGACTTTCCTTATTCAAGTTTCCTTCAAAAAGGCTATATGCCTCATTTTCAATCCAAATCACTCCTAAATCACCCGATAGACTTTAACACTGATATAAAAGCATAAAACATACAATTTCATCATAACGGGGTGGTAATTCTCGAGACGACGGGCCGGGTCATCACAGTAAAGCCATGGAAGTGTACATCGACGACATGTTAGTGAAGTCCGCAAAAAAGGAGGATCATATCAACCACTTGCAAGAGGCCTTTGAAATTCTAAAAAAAAGTTTGAGATGAAACTGAATCCCGAGAAGTGTGCCTTCGGCGTGGCGTCAGGAAAGTTTCAAGGGTTTCTCGTATCCCAAAGAGGTATCGAAGTCAACCCCAACCAAATCAAGGCGATTGCCTCGATACCCAAGGTGTTAAACAGCAAAAAGAAGGTCCACAAATTGACAGGCCGAATAACTGCCCTTTCCCGATTCATCTCACGATCCTCCGACAGAAGCAACAAATTCTTCAACGTACTAAGAAAAGATAATGGATTCTAGTGGAACGAGGAATGCGTCAAAGCCTTGTAAGAACTGAAAACGTATCTGTCGTCACCGCCACTGCTGACCAAAGCGGAGCTAGACGAGCCCTTACTAACATATCTGGCCGTATCATAAGTCGCCGTCAGTGCAGCGTTGGTTCGCGAAATAAAAGGTACGCAATCTCCTATCTATTACATTAGCAATACCCTGGTAGACGCTAAAACACGGTATCCACACCTTGAAAAGTTGGCCCTGGCACTGGTCACAACTTCAAGAAAGCTGAGACCCTATTTCCAATGCCACCCCATTAAAGTAGTAGCCACATTCCCCTTAAGAAGCATCCTACATAAGCCCGAACTATCAGGTCGACTCGCCAGATGGGCCATAAAGCTCAGCGAGCATGATATCACATATATCCTTAGGACCGCCATCAAGTCACAAGTCCTCGCCGACTTCGTCGCCGACTTTAGCGCAAAAATACTACCGGAGGCAGGAAAGGAAGCCCCGCACTGCACCTCAAATACCAACCTTTGGGCCCTCTACATAGATGGAGCCACCAATGCCTCGGGATTAGGATCGAGGCTGGGACTTGTCCTTGAAGTCCCCGAGGGAGAAATCATTCGCCATACCATACGATGTACCGAGATGACTAACAACGAAGCTGAATACGAAGCCATTATTGCAGGTACAATACTAGCCATCAGATACGGGACCCGCCGGCTCGTCCTGCACTGCGACTCTCAGCTCGTGGTAAATCAAGTCACTGGGACTTACCAAATCAAGGAACAAAGATTGCAAAAGTATCAGGTAGAAATGTAACGACCCGACCGGTCGTTTTGGAAAATTACGCCCCAATCCCTAATTTAACTGTTCCCCTAAGTTCATTTCTACTATTGTGGTTTGCCGGGAGAGTCGGTTCTGAAATTTGGAACATTTTGGGACACTTAGTCCCTGAATGGGAGCTTTAAAGCTAGAAAATGGTCCGTAGTCGGAACAGTGTTAAGACGATCTTGGAATGGAAGTCCGATGGTTCCATTAGCCCCGTTAGGTGATTTCGGGGTTGGGAGCGCATTCGGAATGTATTTTGGAGGTCCGTAGCTCAATTAGGCTTGAAATGCCGAAGTTTGAAATTTTGGCGAATCCGAACGATAGGTGAGATTTTGATTCGGGGGTCGGAATGGAATTCCGACAATTTCTGTAGCTTCGTTATGTGAATTTGGATATGTCCGCAAATTTTCAGGTCATTCGGAAGTCGTTTGGTCGGGTTTTAGATCGAATGTGTAATTCAGAGAGTTTTAAGAAATTTAGGCTTGAATTCGATGTGAATTATGGGTTTTGATGTTGTTAGACGTGTTTTTATGATTGGAATAAGTTCGTATCATGTTTTGGAGTATGTTGGTGGTTTTCGTTGGGGACCCGGGGGCCTCGGAGTGTTTTCGGATGGGTAAACGGAAGGAAAACATGGAAAATTGCAGGTTGGGCCTTCTGTTCTGTCGTTTTCGCCCCTGCAGAAATGGGACCGCAGAGGCGAGTCCGCAGGAGCGGAACTTGGGGCGCAGGAGCGCCTGGGTTCGCAGAGGCGGATCCTCTTCCGCTGAGGCGGAGTCGCGGGTGCGGAAGACTCGTCGCAGAAGCGACCTTGGGTCGAGGAGTGAGAATCCGCAGGAGCGGAGGGAAATTCGCTTAAGCGAGTCCGCAGAAGCGGACTATTTCTCGCAGAAGTGGAAATTCTCGCAGGAGCGGTTGTCCAATCGCGGAAGCGGACGCGCGGAAGCGGTCATTTTCTCGCAGAAGCGGGATTGGCCAGTTATGCCTGGGATCGCAGAAGCGACCAGTTGGTCGCAGATACGGGCTCGCAGGAGCGGAATTTTGTCCGCAGAAGCGGAAATCGCAGAGAGTTAATTATATCAGAAGTTAGAAATTTCAAAAACATTTCCAAACATTGAGGGCTCGGTTTAAGGGGCGATTTGGGCGATTTTGAAGGGAGATTCAAGGGGTTTCTTCAGGTAATCAACTATGGACTCAAATTATGATTAGTATTGGTAATATTATGCAATTATACCATGAAAATGGAGGAATTGGGGTAATTTAAGGAGGATTTAGCCCTAGGCTTGAACTTTAGAAAATCAAGGTTTTGAATGGACAAATGGAGTCCGAATTTGGTAAATCTTATATGCTTAGACTCGTATTGAGATAAGGAACCCGAATATATAATTTTCGTGATTTTTCGATAAGCGTACCGAAAGTCGGGTTTTGGCAACTTGTGGGTTTTGGCGTATTTTGAGTTGTTTTGATTGGGTAATGCCCAATTGACCTATTTTGATATGATTCTATTGATTTTTATCAGATACTACACCTGTGGAGGCCGACATTCGCGGCAAGAGAGTTGTTTCATAGCGGTTTTGTACCGGAGTCGAGGTAAGTGGCTTGTCTAACCTCGTGTGGGGGAATTTTCACCCCTAGGATATTATGTGATAGTTTAAATGCCTTGTACTGGCGTGTACATGCGCTGGTTGTTGAACACGTACTTTATTCAAAAATGTTCGATGAGCGATATCCCTGTCTTTGGTTGTTAATTTGATATTTTTACCCGGTAGTGGTTAGAAGAGCATGATTAGGTAGCACTTAACTGTTTAGTTGCCTAATTGCCTTATTTGAACTCCTTGATAATTATTGGCACTATTTTCGATGAAGTTATAGTTAAGCATAATTATTCTCTTTGTGGATTCCTTTATTGGCTGTGCTTGTGGACTGCGGGTTCGATTCC
The DNA here is from genome assembly GCA_032618575.1 of Nicotiana noctiflora. Lineage (NCBI taxonomy): Eukaryota > Viridiplantae > Streptophyta > Magnoliopsida > Solanales > Solanaceae > Nicotiana > Nicotiana noctiflora. The sequence continues at coordinate 143,832 of JASVEL010006379.1, forward strand.
CGGAGACCCAGGGTTGTGGGTTCGATTTCCAGAGACCCGTCGTGATATTGGTAGGGACGACGGGTTCGATTCCCGAGATCCTGAGTTATTGGTAGGGACTACGGGTTTGATTCCCGAGATCCTGAGATATTGGTAGGGACTACGGGTTCGATTCCCGAGATCCTGAGTTATTGGTAGGGACTGCGGGTTCGATTCCCGGAGATCCCGAGTTATTGATTATTTATTGAGACATGGGCTGCGGGTTCGATTCCCGGAGACCCAGAGGTACTGTCAAGGGGACTGTGTGTTTGATTCCCATAGGTCCTGGACTTGTTTTTATTGATTTGGTTATTTGTTGTTAGTTTAAATTGTAGACGATTGCAGTAATCATCTTATTGTTGTTATTTCGGAAATTATTATTCATTTAACTGCTTATTATTGTTATTACCATTATTTTTATTATTCTCGATAGGGCCCTAACCTTCCCCGTCACTACTCCATCGAGGTTAGGCTTGGCACTTACCGAGTACCACCGTGGTGTACTCATGCTACTCTTCTGCACACTTTTGTTGTGCAGATCCAGGTCCATCCGATCAGACACACTACCGGGTGATTCAGCAGCGCTTTGGGAGACCTCGAGGTATGATCTGCTACGTCCGCGGATCCGGAGGCCTTCCTTCTATTCTAGTGCTAGTAGATGTCTTTCCTTCATTCGGTTGTTAGATACTCCTTTTACATAGAGCTACAATTGTATGATCTCTTTTAGTCTTGTGTTACCCGTGGGATTCCGGGTCTTGGTAGTGTTTTAAACAGTGTATTTGTCTGGTGTATGTGCCAAGCGGCACGGATTACATTCCTTTCATCTTATTTTCCGCTAATTCTTATTAAATGTTCATAAACCGGTATATTCCGCAACGTGTTAGGCTTACCTAGTCGTGGGGATTGGGTGCCATCACAACATGTTCACAATTGGTGAACTAGGGTCGTGACAAGTTGGTATCAGAGCTCTAGGTTCATAGGAGTCACGGGACACAGACCGGTTATTTAGAGTCTCGCCGATCGATACGGAGACGTCCGTATTTATCTACGAGGGGCTATGTAACCTGTTTAGGAAACTCTTCATTTCTTTTAGATTCCTTGTCGTGCGACATTTTTGGCATCAAAAATCTAAACTATTGATTTCTATTCTCTCACGGATGGTGAGGACACGAGCTACTCGCGACGATCAGGTACCCGCGCCCCCTGTTGCCGCCGTCGGAGGCCGGGGCCGAGGTAGAGGACGAGGACGCGCCCGAGGTGCGGCCACGGCACCCGCGCGCGGCCGCGCTGGGTGCCACGGTAGACCGAGGTTGGAGCACGGGCACCGGTACACCGACTACAGCTGCTACTACTCCGGCCACTACGGGAGACCCTGGCCCGGTTCATGAGTATGTATACCACTTTAGCTCGGGCGAGGACTACTTCCTCTCGTCGCGGCTACATCTCGGATCGGGGAGGGGCTCGGACTCCCGCAGCCGTTACACCGGAGCGGCGTGTGCCGGTGGGACATGTTCCGGATGTTTTGGTTATGCCTCCTGCCGCCCCAGCACAGCCGGAGGTGGACCAGCTGCCTCCGAGGACGAGCAGCGTAGATTGGAGAGGTTCGAGAAATATGACCCTCCAGTGTTTAGTGGTTTGGCTTCATATAATGCATGGAGTTTTCTAGAGGAGTGTCATCGTATTCTTCGTACTATGGGGATTGTGGAGACCGACGGGGTTTCCTTCACTGCTTTTCAGTTTCGTGGGGCCGCTTATGATTGGTGGCGCACGTATGAGTTGGATAGTCCGGAGGAGTCCGCTTCGTTGACCTGGACGCAGTTTTCAAATCTGTTTTTGACGGAGTTTGTTCCACAGAGCCTTAGGGATTCTTGGCGCTCGGAGTTTGAGCGGTTGCGACGGGGCTCCATGTCAGTATCGGAGTATGCTATCAGTTTCACCCGTCTAGCCAGGCATGCACCGGCTTTGGTAGCCACGGTCCGGGAGAGAGTGCGGAGATTTATTGAGGGCCCGATTCCGCCGATCCGGTCCAGCATGGCCAGAGAGTTAGAGACAGATATATCTTATCAGCAGGCAGTTAGCATTGCCGGGAGGATCGAGAGTATGCTCCCTAGAGAGAGCGGGGAGATAGAGAGGCCGAGAGGTCTCGTGAGTCGGGCCATTTCTCCGGTGCCCGCACTTCGGCAGCCCGGTCGTTTTGGCGGGGGTTATTCCGGCCGACCGGTTCACTCGCGCATTGCCGCGGCCGGTAGTACTCCGGCCTCTTCCAAGCACCTCGGGAGCCTTATTATGCTCCCCGGTTTCCGGTGCGCCTCCTACGCGGGGTCCTTCCGGGGGTCGGACTTGTGGGGGTGAGGCCGGTCAGGTCACGGTCACCGTGTCCTCCCGCAGCTTGCTTTGGGTGCGGGGATACTCGCCATCCGGTCAGGGGAGTGCCCCGGGTGTGGGAGGGAGCCCCTCATCGGTCTTTGCGGCCTCGGCGTAGTTCTCGTGGCTAGCGAGGCTATCATTCCGCCTCCGACCGCCACTCCACCGCCCGGCCGGCCGGGGGCGGGGGTCGAGTTCTAGAGGCCGCCCTCGAGAGGGGGACAAGCCAGATTTCATGCTATTCCCGATCGCGCCGCGGCTGTTGCATCCGACTCCGTTATCACAGGTATTATTCGGTTAGTCACGGGGAGGCATCGGTTCTATTCGACCCCGGTTCCACTTTTTCATATGTGTCTTCTTACTTTGCTTCTCATCTGGGTGTGCCTCGGGATTCTTTGAGTGCCCCCATTTATGTTTCCACTCCGGTGGGTGATTCTTTGGCTGTGGACCACGTATATCGGTCGTGTTTGATTACCATTTGTGATTTTGAGACCAGAGCGGATCTATTGCTGCTCGGGATGGTCGATTTTGATATTATTCTGGGCATGGACCGGTTGTCGCCCCATTATGCTATTCTTGATTGTCACGCCAAGACCGTGACGCTGGCTATGCCAGGCATTCCACGTATTGAGTGGAGTGGTACTCTAGATCACACCCCTAGCCGTGTTATTTCTTTTCTCAGAGCTCAGAGTATGGTTGAGAAGGGGTGTGCTGCTTATCTAGCCTATGTGCGGGATGTCGGTGTTGACACTCCCTCTATTGATTCTGTTCATGTGGTACGTGACTTTGCTGATGTATTTCCAGCTGATCTTCCGGGCATGCCGCCTGACAGAGATATTGACTTTGCTATTGACTTGTTGCTGGGCACTCAGCCCATTTCTATTCCACCGTACCGTATGGCTCCTCCTGAGTTAAAGGAGTTGAAGGATCAGTTACATGAGTTATTGGGCAAGGTTTTTATTCGACCTAGTGTTTCGCCTTGGGGTGCTCCTGTATTGTTTGTGAAGAAAAAGGACGGTTCTATGCGTATGTGTATTGACTATCGTCAGCTGAACAAGGTTACAGTGAAGAACCGGTATCCTTTACCCCGTATTGATGATTTATTTGACCAGGTACAGGGCGCACATGTGTTTTCTAAGATTGATTTGTGCTCTGGGTATCACCAGCTGAAGATTCGGGAGCCAGATATCCCGAAGACTGCCTTCAGGACCCGGTATGGTCACTATGAGTTCCTCGTGATGTCTTTTGGGCTGACTAATGCCCCAGCAGCCTTTATGCATTTGATGCACAGTGTGTTCAGGCCTTATCCGGACTCGTTCGTGATTGTCTTCATTGATGATATTCTAGTATATTCCCGGAGCCGGGAAGAGCACGAGTAGCATTTGAGGATAGTGCTTCAGATTTTGAGGGAGAAGCAGCTTTATGCCAAGTTCTCTAAATATGAATTTTGGTTGAGTTCAGTGGCATTTTTGGGCCACGTGGTGTCGAGTGATGGTATTCGAGTAGATCCGAGGAAGGTGGAGGCGGTGCAGAGTTGGCCCAGACCCTCCTCCGCTACTAAGATTCGTAGTTTCCTTGGTTTGGCAGGCTATTACCGTCGTTTCGTAGAGGGGTTCTCTTCGATTGCAGCACCTATGACCAGATTGACCCAAAAGGGTGCCCCTTTCTAGTGGACATACGAGTGTGAGGCGAGCTTTCAGAAGCTCAAGACAGCTTTGACTTCGGCCCCTATATTGATGTTGCCTACAGGTTCGGGGTCCTATACTGTATATTGCGATGCCTCACGAGTTGGACTCGGTGCGGTACTGATGCAGGACGGTAGGGTGATTGCCTACGCGTCAAGACAGCTGAAGGTGCATGAGAAGAATTACCCTGTTCATGATTTGGAGCTAGCTGCCATTGTTCACACCTTCAAAATTTGGCGTCATTATTTATATGGGGTTCCTTGTGAGATCTACACTGATCACCGGAGCTTGCAGCACTTGCTTAAGCAGAAGGACCTGAATATGCGTCAGAGGAGATGGTTGGAGCTACCGAAGGACTATGATATTACTATTCTCTATCATCCGGGCAAGGCTAATGTGGTTGCCGATGCCTTGAGTCGTCGGGCAGAGAGTTTGGGGAGTTTGGCATATCTACCAGCTTCGGAGAGGCCTATGGCGATGGATGTTCAGGCTTTAGCCAGACAGTTTGTTAGACTGGATCTTTCAGAGCCCAGTCGGGTTCCGGCTTGTGTGATTTCTCGGTCTTCTCTATTTGACCGCATCAGGGAGCGTCAGTTCGACGACCCTCATTTGCTTGTCCTCCGGGATAGAGTTCGGCGTGGTGATGCTCGAGATGTTACCATCGGAGATGATGGAGTTATGAGGATGCAGGGGCGCATCTGTGTGCCCAATGTAGATGATCTTCGAGAGCCGATTCTAGCAGAGGCCCATAGCTCGCGGTATTCCATCCATCCGGGAGCCGCGAAGATGTATCAGGACTTGAAACAACATTACTGGTGGAGGCGGATGAAGAGGGATATAGTTGATTATGTTTCCAGATGCCTCAACTGCCAGCAGGTGAAGTATGAGCATCAGCGTCCGGGTGGATTGATGCAGCAGATTGAAATTCCCGAGTGGAAATGGGTGCGCATTACCATGGACTTTGTATCTGGACTTCCATGGACGGTTAGGAAGTTTGATTCCATTTGGTTCATTGTGGATCGGCTGACCAAGTCCGCCCATTTCATACCGGTGAGTACTGCTTATTCATCGGAACGACTGGCGGAGATCTATATCAGGGAGATAGTTCGGCTGCATGGTATTCCAGTTTCCATCATTTCGGATAGAGGCACTCGGTTCACTTCACGGTTCTGGAGAGCCGTACAGCAGGAGTTAGGTACTCGGGTAGAGCTGAGCACAGCCTTTCACCCCCAGACTGATGGGCAGTCCGAACGCACTATTCAGATTTTGGAGGATATGCTCCGTGCGTGCGTGATTGAGTTTGGAGGTTCATGGGATCACTTCTTGCCACTGGCGGAGTTTGCTTATAACAACAGCTACCGGTCTAGTATTCAGATGGCACCGTATGAGGCCCTATATGGTAGGAGGTGCAGGTCTCCCGTGGGTTGGTTTGAGCCGGGCGAGGCCAGGTTGCTAGGTACTGATATGGTTCAGGAGGCTATGGACAAGGTCAAGGTGATTCAGGACAGACTTCGTGCAGCCCAGTCTAGACAGAAGAGTTATGCGGATAAGAAGGTTCGCGATGTGGCTTTTATGGTTGGTGAGCGGGTTCTGCTTCGAGTCTCGCCCATGAAGGGCGTTATGAGGTTTGGGAAGAAAGGGAAGCTGAATCCCAGATTTATTGGCCCTTTTGAGATTTTGAGGCGTGTTGGGGAGGTTGCTTATGAGTTGGCCTTACCTCCCAGCCTAGCCGGAGTTCACCCCGTATTTCATGTCTCCATGCTCCGGAGATACCATGGTGACCCGTCGCATGTGTTGGATTTCACGTCTGTTCAGCTAGACAAGGATCTGTCTTATGTTGAGGAGCCAGTAGCCATTCTAGACAGGCAGGTCAGGAAGCTAAGGTCAAAGAACATCGTTTCGGTAAAGGTTCAGTGGCGGGGCCATCCGATCGAGGAGGCGACTTGGGAGACCGAGCAGGATATGCGCAGCCAGTACCCTCATCTTTTCACTACTCCAGGTATATTTTCTATGCTCGTTCGAGGATGAACGAATCTTTAAGTGTGGGAAGATGTAACGACCCGACCGGTCGTTTTAGAAAATTACGCCCCAATCCCTAATTTAACTGTTCCCCTAAGTTCATTTCTGCTATTATGGTTTGTCGGGAGAGTCGGTTCTGAAATTTGGAACATTTTGGGACACTTAGTCCCTGAATGGGAGCTTTAAAGCTAGAAAATGGTCCGTAGCCGGAACATTGTTAAGACAATCTCGGAACGGAAGTCCGATGGTTCCATTAGCTCCGTTAGGTGATTTCGGGGTTGGGAGCGCGCTCGGAATGTATTTTGGAGGTCCGTAGCTCAATTAGGCTTGAAATGCCGAAGTTTGAAATTTTGGCGAATCCGAACGATAGGTGAGATTTTGATCCGGGGGTCGGAATGGAATTCCGACAATTTCTGTAGCTTCGTTATGTGAATTTGGATATGTCCGCAAATTTTCAGGTCATTCGGAAGTCGTTTGGTCGGGTTTTAGATCGAATGTGTAATTCAGAGAGTTTTAAGAAATTTAGGCTTGAATTCGATGTGAATTATCGGTTTTGATGTTGTTAGACGTGTTTTTATGATTGGAATAAGTTCGTATCATGTTTTGGAGTATTTTGGTGGTTTTCGTTGGGGACCCGGGGGCCTCGGAGTGTTTTCGGATGGGTAAACGGAAGGAAAACATGGACAATTACAGGTTGGGCCTTCTGTTCTGTCGTTTTCGCCCCTGCGGAAATGGGACCGCAGAGGCGAGTCCGCAGGAGCGGAACTTGGGGCGCAGGAGCGCCTGGGTTCGCAGAGGCGGATCCTCTTCCGCTGAGGTGGAGTCGCGGGTGCGGAAGACTCGTCGCAGAAGCGACCTTGGGTCGAGGAGTGAGAATCCGCAGGAGCGGAGGGGAATTCGCTTAAGCGAGTCCACAGAAGCGGACTATTTCTCGCAGAAGCGGAAATTCTCGGAGGAGCGGTTGTCCAATCGCGGAAGCGGACGCGCGGAAGCGGTCCTTTTCTCGCAGAAGAGGGATTGGCCAGTTAGGCCTGGGATCGCAGAAGCGACCAGTTGGTCGTAGATACGGGCTCGCAGGAGCGGAATTTTGTCCGCAGAAGCGGAAATCGTAGAGAGTTAATTATATCAGAAGTTAGAAATTTCAGAAACATTTCCAAACATTGAGGGCTCGGCTTTTTGAAGGGAGATTCAAGGGGTTTCTTCAGGTAATCAACTATGGACTCAAATTATGATTAGTATTGGTAATATTATGCAATTATACCATGAAAATGGAGGAATTGGGGTAATTTATGGAGGATTTAGCCATAGGCTTGAACTTTAGAAAATCAAGGTTTTGAATGGGCAAATGGAGTCCGAATTTGGTAAATCTTATATGCTTAGACTCGTATTGAGATAAGGAACCCGAATATATAATTTTCGTGATTTTTCGATAAGCGTACCGAAAGTCGGGTTTTGGCAACTTGTGGGTTTTGGCGTATTTTGAGTTGTTTTGATTGGGTAATGCCCAATTGACCTATTTTGATATGATTCTATTGATTTTTATCAGATACTACACCTGTGGAGGCCGACATTCGCGGCAAGAGAGTTGTTTCATAGCGGTTTTGTACCGGAGTCGAGGTAAGTGGCTTGTCTAACCTCGTGTGGGGGAATTTTCACCCTAGGATATTATGTGATAGTTTAAATGCCTTGTACGCGAGGTGACGGGCGTGTACATGCGCTGGTTGTTGAACACGTACTTTATTTAAAATGTTCGATGAGCGATATTCCTGTCTTTGGTTGTTAATTTGATATTTTACCCGGTAGTGGTTAGAAGAGCATGATTAGGTAGCACTTAACTGTTTAGTTGCCTAATTGCCTTATTTGAACTTCTTGATAATTATTGGCACTATTTTCGGTGAAGTTATAGTTAAGCATAATTATTCTCTTTGTGGATTCCTTTATTGGCTGTGCTTGTGTGGACTGCGGGTTCGATTCCCGGAGACCCAGGGCTGTGGGTTCGATTCCCGGAGACCCGGCGTGATATTGGTAGGGACTACGGGTTCGATTCCCGAGATCCTGAGTTATTGGTAGGGACTACGGGTTCGATTCCCGAGATCCTGAGTTATTGGTAGGGACTACGGGTTCGATTCCCGAGATTCCGAGTTATTGGTAGGGACTGCGGGTTCGATTCCCGGAGATCCTGAGTTATTGATTATTTATTGAGACATGGGCTGCGGGTTCAATTCCCGGAGACCCAGAGGTACTGTCAAGGGGACTGTGGGTTCGATTCCCATAGGTCCTGGACTTGTTTTTATTGATTTGGTTATTTGTTGTTAGTTTAAATTGTAGACGATTGCAGTAATCATCTATTGTTGTTATTTCAGAAATTATTATTCATTTAACTGCTTATTATTGTTATTACCATTGTATTATTGTTTCTCAGTAGGGCCCTGACCTTCCTCGTCACTACTCCATCGAGGTTAGGCTTGGCACTTACCGAGTACCGCCGTGGTGTACTCATGCTACTCTTCTGCACACTTTTGTTGTGCAGATCCAGGTACATCAGGACAGGCTCATATCAGGTGATTCAGCAGCGCTTTGGGAGACCTCGAGGTATGATCTGCTACGTCCGCGGATCCGGAGGCCTTCCTTCTATTCTAGTGCTAGTAGATGTCTTTCCTTCATTCGGTTGTTAGATACTCCTTTTACATAGAGCTACAATTGTATGATCTCTTTTAGTCTGTGTTACCCGTGGGATTCCGGGTCTTGGTAGTGTTTTAAACAGTGTATTTGACTGGTGTATGTACCAAGCGGCACGGATTACATTCCTTTCATCTTATTTTCCGCTAATTCTTATTAAATGTTCATAAACTGGTATATTCCGCAACGTGTTTAGGCTTACCTAGTCGTGGGGACTGGGTGCCATCACGACATGTTCACGATTGGTGAACTAGGGTCGTGACAAGAAATCTACAGGTTGATGACACAGCTCGACGAGTGCCGCTTCGAGCTAGTTCCCAAAGCGCAAAATGCCAAAGCGAACTGTCTGGCGAAACTAGCTACGGCCACCACAAGCCTAAAAAAAGAAAGCATCGTCACTCTCCCCCACTCGGCAATTGATCACATAAAGGTACTCTCCTTACACTTAACCCAGGACTGCGTAACCAATTTCTATCATATTTATAAGATGGAACCCTCCCGCCCGACAAGAAGGAGGCAAAAAAGCTCTGTATGCAGGCCGCCAGATATTGCATTATAAATGACGAGCTCTATAAAAGGACCTTTGGAGGACCCCTGGACAAATACCTAGGCCCTAGTCAAATGATGCTGGTACTAGAAGAAGTACACAAAGGCCATTGCGGCACCCATACGGGCAATCGAGCACTCGTACGTTACCTAATACGTGCTGGATATTACTGTCCTGCTATGAAAAAATATGCCACAGAGTACGTCCGCCGATATGAAAGATGTAAAAAGTTTGCTCCCATGATACACCAACCAGCAGAACCCCTCCATTCGGTTACTTCCCCTTGGCCCTTCATCAAACGGGGAATGGACATAATCGGCCCGCTACCCGTTGGACGAGGAAAGGTACGCTTTTTATTAGTTTTAATTGATTATTTTTCCAAATGGGTATAATCAGGTTCTTACACCCAAATACGCGAGCAAGAGTTCATCGCCTTCATATGGAAGAATATCATCTGTCATTTCGGCATCCCCAAAGAAATCACATGTGATAACGGACGACAGTTCATCGGTCAAAAAACGATCAAATTCTTCGACAAATAGCACATTAAAAGGATACTCTCAACACCGTATCATCTCGCCGCCAATGGTCAAGTGGAGTCATCCAACAAGACCATACTAAATATATTGAAGAATAAACTTCAAGACGCTAAAGGGTTATGGCATGAGCTGCTACTAGAGGTGTTATGGGCACACAGGACAACCCCTAAATCTTCCACGGGGGAAATGCCTTACTCGCTGGTTTATGGAACTGATGTTGTCATACCAGTTGAAGTAGGCGAGCCAAGTTTAAGGTACTCACACACAAGTGGAGCAGAAAATGATTCGAACCGACTCCAAGACCTCTATGAAGTCGAAGAAAGAAGAGAAATGGCCTATATTAGGATGGCGCCTCAAAAATAGCAAATCTAAAGATACTACAACAAGAAAGAAAAAATCCAACCACTCAGAGTAGGCGACTACGTCCTCAAAGCCAAGACTTTGGCATCCAAGGACCCCAACGAAGGAAAATTAGGGACCAATTGGGACGGACCTTACAAAATTACCGCGGGAGTAGATAAAGGATCATTTCGACTAGAGACCATGGAAGGGATGACGCTCCAAAACAACTAGAACATCTCTCACCTCAAGTATTTCCATTTTTAAAAAGCACCCCCCGAGTCGTACTCTTTTCCCCTTATCCAAGTTTTGTCCCAATCAGGTTTTCTCGAAATGGTTTTTAATGAGGAAATGAAGGAGATGCTCAAAAATGCTTGTGAGCACGTGATTTTTGCCCTACGTAAGAATTACTCCCAAAATATTCAAAATAAAATAGTTTTGTGGTATGCGTGATTTTCGTGATTTTTGTGTTATTTTTTTCTCTTATTAGTTGTATTTGTTGTGTGCGCATTTCTATCAAAATTAATGTTTGCATTTGCATATAAATTCATGTTTGTAATTTTGAGTAATTGAGTTGGTTTTATGAAAATGAAAATAACCACAAAAATATGTATTTTTGCATTTCTTTTTAAAATGTCCAATTGTGTGTTTTATTTTATTTTATTTATTTGTGATAATTATTACTTAGAGTTAATTAATATTTTTTGGTCAAGAATTAATTTAGGAATCTATTTTTTGTAATATAATTCAATAAAAGAAAAAAAAAGAGTTTAGTTTTAAATAAAGAGAAAAATAATAAGAGATGGAAATAGGGAACAATTCTGATTTGGGCCAAATTTTTGAATCAAAAACACCAGGCCCAAAAATGTCTACCCCAGTCCAGACCCAAATTAAAATCGGATCGACCCAGTCTCTCCCACTTCACCAAAACGACGCCGTATTCACGCAAGGATCAATCATAGCCATTGAAATCTTATGATCCAACGGCTCAGAATGATTCAACATTTTAATATACCCAAAAATAATTCAAAACCCTAATTCATCTACATCTCTCCTTCTCCAGAGAAATCCGCCGCACTCCGCCGGCCGGAAATCGTCACCGCCGGCGGCAGTAGGCCAAACGCTCCCATTTTTACACCACAACACCCCCATAACCTCCTCATTCCAGTCCTGAGCTTAATTTCCTTCGAATCACACCTCAATGCTTCGAATATTGAATCAAAGAACGGCCGTCAAACTTCGCCGCTCCCGTTTACCCCCAAACTCATCCCAAACATTCCCCTAGCCTCGCTCACACCCAATCCACCTTTGGTTTTGTTCGAATCCAACCCAAAAGCCCCGAACCGCAAATCGACCCTCATGAACCCTAAATGCAAAATTAGAGATTCTGTCCAATTTTAAAAAACATTTTGAAGTGTAATAGACTCTAATTAAGATGTTTTCGTTTGAGAACATCTTAATTAAAGTCCGTTTAACTTCATAAAAAAAAAAAGCAAATTCAAGTCCAAGTCTGTTCGGTTGTCGGATCTTCTTCTTAAGGTATTTTATTCTCGTCTTTCTGTTTTTATTGTGGTACTCATTATTTAGTATAGTTTTTCATTTGTTTCCGTTTGGGTTTTGGTATTCTCTGTTTGTTTCTTCTCAAATGCCATTATTTGTTCGTCTGTTGCTTTCTGATTTTTTTCCTTTTGCTTGATGAATGTGTTTAAGAATACAAATTCGTTTCGATTAACATCGTCGAATGTTTAGTTTCATATCTTTGCTTTGCCCGTCCCTGGAATCACTGCTATCACAATTGTGATAATATGTTTGTTGTTATGGTCATAGGCAGTAATTAGATATAGCTTTAGAGATTAAAGGCCAATAATTAAGATGCTCACAATTGCTTGGCACATGGGTGTAGTCAGTTGAAGCCTGCGAAACAACATGGATTCCACTTAATTGTGGAACTTTAAAGTTAAAAAAGAAAAAATACCCATGCTTAAACAATTATGATGGGAGAACAGATGGAATATTGTGGCTGTGTAGTATTAAAATAGTCAAAAGTTAAAGGGTGCACATGGGGGAAAGAAGACAGCCTTGGGGAAAAGGCTAAGGGTTGGTTCTGGTTTTGGTTCTATAAAAGGATTAGACTCACACAGAGAACAGGAGAGATTCATACTGGCAGAACACTAGACACACATTGAGACTGACTGAAAAAAATAGAAAGACAGAGAGGGATACTTACTGGAAATACACACACACAGATACACTGATTGAGAAATAGAGGCAGAATAGGTTACATTAAAAGATTTAGCTCCCCAAAATTTCAATCAATCTGAGACAATTCGAGTCCCTATAACACTGTCACATTGGTCCCAAAATTAGATATAGTCGAGTTTTCTTTGTTTTTCTATTTCTAATCTTGTTTGTTCAAGCTGTTTGAAAGGTTCTTTTGAGTTCACTTGAGCCTTTGCTGGTTTGCTACTCGATTTTCTAGAGTTTGTTGTGGTTTTTCTTAATCCCCTGTTGCTTCGAGTTATCCCGGGAATCCCAATTCGATGCGTTTGCTGTTATAAAGCTGGGTTTCTGTTATTGCTGGCGACTCGTTGTGCTGTTAGTCTTGCTGTAGTGCTGCTTACATTGTTGCTGACCATTCCTCTTCTCCTATTTCCATTGTCCAGGTACATGTGTAAACTCTTGATAACATATGCTTAAATGGATTGAATCAAATGGAGAAGGCTTCTAAACATGTTGTTGATTGACCATATTTCCCTTTGCTTCATTTGCATATTAGTTGATGTTTTAGCTCATTTAAAGTTAGAAAGGCATAGTGTTGTAATTATGATAGGATAATTCGTATAACTTGAATCACATCATGTACATGTTAAACAAAGTTTCATATGTTGTTTAACATTACTTTAACATGTTAAACTCATAGCCTTACATGGTTGAATCTTATTTAGTCAATTAAATATTCACTTCAGTTACATATGTCGTTTCTTTATGTGTGTATTTGTGTATGTTTCAAGTGTGTATGTGAGAATCAACCCAAATTAAACAAAAAAAAATAATAAAATACGATGCAAAGTTGTACAGATTCAGCTAGTCTACATGTTATTGGGCCATTTTAATACATAGAAACTACATGATTGGGCCTTTAGTTAAAATGTATTCATTTCGAAATAATTTTGGCATGTCGTCTTATATGAATTGCGTGGCCTTCACTCAATTAATGCTATATCGGTCTTAGAATTCGAGGTGCGTCGTTAACAAAATACATGACTCTTTGATAAAACTCATAATTTAAATCTAACAAATTGATAAATACTCATAGCTTTGCTTTACAACCAATTTAGGTTAACATTACGATTGTGTATACGCTCGCGTAATTCAATTCTTTAAAATGCGAGTAATTCAAGCAATTAAAAGTGGTTAAAAGTTAAAAATTTGCATATAAGTTAAAACATGTTATAAAAATCAGATAAATAAGCCAAATATGATAATTAAGCGACCGTGCTAGAACCACGGGATCTGGGGGTGCCTAACACCTTCCCTCGGGTCAACAGAATTCCTTACTTAGAATCTCTCGTTCGCAGACTTCATTTGGAAAGTCGTAAATTTCCTCGATTCGGGATTTAAATAAATCGGTGACTTGGGACACCTTAATTTATTCCAAGTGGCGACTCTGAAATAAATAGAATAATCCCGTTTCGAATATTGTCACTTAAATTGGAAAAACTCCCTCGCGCATCTACCCTCCGGGGTAGGGGGCGCGCCAAAAGGAGGTGTGACAGCTCTGGCGACTCTGCTGGGGAAGCAAACCCAGAACTACTGGTTCAGGGGTTTAAGAATTCGAGCTTTGAATAATTATTTTATTTGGCTTATTTATTATCCTGATTTTATTACATGTTTATATTTAATATGCTAAATGTTGCTTTACCGCTTTGATATTTTTGAATTGTATATAAATTGTGCCGATAACCATTTTTTCTCTTCTGAGTCTTTTGAAATATAATATCGGGCATTTGGTTGACATAGCCCATTTTTCTCAAGATAGCTGTGGTGCTTGGCACCCGGTGAAGGATTGTGTAGTCACACATATTTAGGCGGAGAGTTTTGTCAATTAAGCCGGAAAGCCATGCTACCGGTGCACTGACACTCTTCGGCTCGAGTTGTCCGCTCGAGTTAAAGCCAGTCTAGACACTTTTTCCAACAAGGTGATAACTTAGAATAACAAAACCTTATGCCGGATCCCCGATAGGAACGTTTATTTGCATCATGTGCATATTTGACTTAGGAAGCTCAACACAGGGGTTGGGCCTGTCTAGGACAGGTGTACCTGAAACAAAAGACCAACTTGTTGCATCTTTCTGTGTGCATCTATTTGTTTCGATCTTACATGTCGACCGGTTTGTTAAAAAAAAGAGGGTAAAAAGTAAAAAATGTCAAATTAATGGAAAACGAGGTGCTTTTATTGGAAAATAATTTTGAAAAAAAAATGGAAAAAGAAAACAAAATGAAAAAAAAAATCTCCGAATAAATCTTGTTAATTTTAAATAATTAGTTTCTTTGAATCTGTTTTTTTTTGAAAGAAAAATTCCAAATAAATTTTCTTAAATTTTACGAAAAATAGTTTAGCTTCTTTGAAAATATTTTTTGAAAATGCAAAAAAACAAAATTCCAAATAAATTTTCCTCGTTCCCTTGAAAATAATTTTTTGAAAAAAAAATGCAAAAACAATTTCCGATAAATTTTGTTAATTTTATTAAAGATAGGTTAGTTTCTCTTAAAATAATTTGTTCTAGAAATGCTGTTTAAAAACAATTTCTTTTCTTTTCTTAAAATAATTTAGTCTTTTTATTTCCGAACTACGCGGGTCTGATTCTCACCGGATGTGAGATACGTAAGAAAACCTCATCGGTTCCGACCCCAATTTTAATAAAAAAAAAAAAAAAAAAATACTCTCGTTTAGTTCCTTCATTAAAATCTTTCTTTAGAAAATTCAAAAAACAAAGAGTAAAAGTAATTCAAAAAAAAAACTAAAAAAAAATGGTTTCGTTCTTTCTACTACTCTTCGTGAAATAAAAAGAAAATAAAAATCAAAATTTAAAAATATGGATTTTACTCCAAAGCAAATAAATTTTTATTTTTGGAAGTCTTTCTATTAAAAAGCAAAACAAAAAGCAAAAAAAAAAAAAAAAAAAAAAAAAAAGCAAAAAATGAATATATTTTCCTTTCTTCTTTTAAAGCATTTCTTTCAAGAATTAGTTGGTTTACTCAATTCCCGCTTTTCCGAACTACGCCCGGTCTGATTTATGCGGGGACATGATACGTAGGCAATCCACATAAGATTCGACCATCACTAAAAAAAACGAAAAAAAGTGAATAAGAAAATTGATAAAGAGGGGAAGAAGATGAAGGCAAAGGGAAGTATAAGCCGGAATAACGCATTACAATCGATTACAAGTAGCAACACGATCAATTGTATAAGTGCATCACACCCAACGTGAGATTACTTATATGTTATGTTGTTTCAGGCTAACCGTTTGTTTGCCAAACTCCAGGTTTTAGAAAAAGGTGGTTGATTTTGTGGTACTCTGGCCTCACATTCATACTTCACGAGGTCCAAAGGAAAATTTCAGCAACCCGTTGCTAAATCAAAAGAAAATACCCATCCTTATTCCACAAGGTCGAAAAGAAGCGCCAACATGTCTTCAGAAATCCCCCAATCAATCGTTCCCGTTTTGGAAGAGAGTTCTGTGTCAGCCATTCCGGCTACTGAGTCAGCAGCTGCAGAAGAAAACAAAATTTTGCGATGTAGAATGCTGGAGATGTTGGATGATTGGAATAACGGGAAAGAGCCCCCAAGTCTGATCCCTGGGTTCCCCGAACTATTCCTGAGGTCAAGTGGGATTTCCAATACCCCCACCAATTACCCACCTACTTTGTTTGGATATTCTAATGTTACAAACCTCTCCGAATCACCCTCCACTTCCTATCCTCGGGTGACGACATTAGATACATCTACAAGAACATCTGTTGGTTTGCCCTTTCCAATCACGGCGCATCCCGGCACGCGTACTCCTTTCTTTGTTCCTCTTCTTTTACATTCCCGGCACCACCCCTTCCACGGGATCCTACCCAGTTTGCCGCCAATGTCTATCCTCAGCTCATGCCAAGCCAAAATCCAAAAGCTCCCAAACGGGATGAAATGGCAAAAAGAATGAGCAGCTTGGAACAGAGTTTGAAAAACATGCAAGGTCTAGGTGGACAGAAGAGTGTTTCATACGCAGATTTGTGCATGTTCCCATATGTCCATTTGCCGTCAGGCTTTAAGACGCGGAAATTCGAAAAGTATGACGGGCATGGCGACCCTATTGCTCATCTAAAGAAATACTGCAATCAATTGCGAGGTGCCGGCGGCATGGAAGAATTGCTGATGGAATATTTCGGAGAAAGCTTGATCGGGATAGCCTCAGAATGGTACATGGATCAAGACATATCTCGATGGCACATCTGGGACGATTTGGCCAGAGATTTTGTAAAACAGTTCCAGTACAACATTGACATTGCGCCAGACAAGAATTCTTTATCGAACTTAAAGAAGAAACCCTCAGAAAGCTTCAGAGAATATGCTATCAAATGGCGAGAGCAAGCATCCAGGGTGAAACCCCTATGGACGAAATAGAAATGGTCACTACTTTCCTCCAGGCTCAGGAACCAGACTATTTCCAGAACATGCTGTCAGCAATGGGAAAGCCTTTCGCAGAGGCGATCAAGATTGGGGAAATGGTGGAAAATGGTTTGAAGACGGGAAGAATTTTGAGTCAAGCGGCCATCCGAGCGACCTCCCAAGAAATCCAAGGAGGGTCTGGAGGAATAGCAAAGGGTAGGATGAAAGAGGAAACATCCATGGCAACTTTGGGTGATAGAAGACACCACGCTCCTAGACCTTTCTTTTCAGAAAGAACTCCCCAGCATTATTACTCTACTCAAGAAATGTCCTATATCCCTCAACCATACGCGGTTATGAATGCTCAACCTTTTGCGCAACCGCAACAGCGTGTCAGTAGAAACCAAGCTCTATTTCCAAGAAATTAGCCTCCCCACCAGAACCACTATAATCCTCGACCTCCGCAGAATAACTTCCGTCCTTGGGAACAGCCAAAGAAATCAAACTTTACCCCAATTGGTGAATCTTACTCTAATCTATTCCCGAAACTTGTCCAAATGGGTCTACTACAGCCGGTTCCTCAAAATAGACAAAACCCGGCATCTCCTTCCTACAAGGCTGGTGTCAGATGTGCATATCATTCAGAGGCAGAGGGCCACCATACTAATGACTGTTGAACTTTGAAACAAGCGGTGGAGAATTTAATAGAGCAAGGGAAGAAAAGATGAGGATGTCCCAAATGTGACCAATAATCCGCTGCTTGCTCACAATAACGGGCCGATAGTTGGGATGATTTGTGAAGACGAAGAATTCAATCCAGCGCTTAAGGCCATAATTGCTATTGCTGATGTGGAAAGGAAGCCCAAGGCGGCCCCGAAACAAGAGAAAGGGGAAAAGAAGAGTAAAATCACTGAGTTAGAACCAGAAAGGGAAATTGGTGCACCTAAGCAAGCCTATGAGGCATGGGGGGCAATTAAGACACCACGGCTGAATGAGCCAGTGTTTGTTGGACGCGTACCGCAAAAGCTTAAGGACCGTGAAGAGAAAGATAATGAGGATTCCATGACTGAAGAGAGTGAAGGAAAACATGAGGCAAAGCTCTGGGAAATGGACTATCACCGTTGAGATGGGATCAGACACTAAACTCCCAAACTGAAAGGCTAGGCCATCCCCGATCAGGCGGAAACCCAGTAAACTTGTCCTGCCGTATTTTTCTGCATCCAGAGTATTTCAGGGTGTAAATTGGATGTTTCTTTTAGTTTTTGTCTTTAAATTTCCGAATGTGAACCTTGTTTATCTTTTTGATTGCAAGAAATGAAATTAATATTTCATCGTCCGTTTCTTTTTCTTTTGATATTTTTTATTCTTTCAGATTTGTTTTAGTTTTCTTTTTCTCTTCTCTTTAGTTCAAATCATGCAGCTTTAAATAACATGACATGCTTGCGGACTTCATGCCTAGATCCTAAAACACTGTCAGACTTCAGAATAATGAATCGAGAGTTGAAATGCACAAAAGTTTATTTTTGAGGAAATAAAACAATGAATTGGAATAACTGAAGGAAATTGGTTCGCATACAAAAAGGGTTGTGTTGTACTCAAGGAATACCCGAGTAGTTGTCCCAACAAAGAAAGGCCCATACTTGCTACAAGAAAGTGCGGCCCAGAAATAGAACAACCGACGTTAAGGCGCATTCCTCCTCATTACCAAGAAACAAAAAGAAAATTTCGCTCCTAATTGGAAAAATCCATGCATCATCCGGAAAATATCATTGAGAAGGACACTGTATCTGGCAGACATTGAAGGAAATGATATTGAAACGGCAGTCAATACATATACAGCATAAAGGTACTATGTCAGGACTTCCTGCGACGTTGGCTTTTATATAATTGAGATGACGAAGGCTTTCTTTCTTGCTACCCCAAACACTATGAATCCTTTGTAAAACCCTTTGAGCCGTTTACCTTTCTTTGGCTACCCTATTTGGAATCCAAATCAAAAAAAAAAAAAAAAAAAATCCAAAAACAAAACAAAACAAAACAAAGTACCTGAACTACGTTCTAACTTGATTCCGAAAGGATACGTAGGCAACCTCTCCCTGAGGTTCAGTCACACCAAAACAAAAATCCCAATTTCCCCAAAAATTGAAACTGGGGCAGATGATATGACGGTTCAGTTTAAATCCGTCAAGATGGTTCCAGAGTTGTAATTCCATTCAATTTCCTTTCTACCCAAAGACCTTGTTCAAGTCCTTCAGATCAATTAGCAAAGGCAAGGAGGAGAAAAATATCATTGACGGAAATCTGACACAGCCTGAATTGAGAGAAACAAAATGAGAGAGTCTTATCGGTGAAAAACCTTCGGGCACCATAAGGCAATAGCGGTTGGAGAAGCTAAAAATGAGAGAGTCCGTTTAGTGAAAACTCGCAAAGAGCACTATCGCGCGACAGTTAGAAGAGAAATGAGAGAGGTCGATTGGCGAAAACCCGCAAAAGGCGTCGCCGACCAAAAAGAAGACATCCCTTCGCTAAGAGAATTTTGGCAAGGATCCCTGGTTTGAAATTGCGAATCAATGGGTTCATAAGAAGTTGGAAAGTTTATGTGGGTCAGGCGTCCAGTCCAAGAAGCATGTCATGTTTATTTGGAGTCAGCATGCATCCCAGATAAGTCCTTCTTTTCCCCGAAAGGGACGCTTCTCTTTAAACTCATTTTCTTGTTTTTTGTATAGTTATTCTTTGAATCCCTTTCGGTTTAATTTTAATTCTGAAACTATTACAAAGAAAGGCGGCAGGACCGGTTTTACAGGACTCCGTCTGGTAAAAAAAAAAAGAGTTGAAGAAAGATACCCAGCCTCAGTGGTGTATTGATACAATCCCCAATTTGATCGTAATGATCAATTGTTTCCAAAGGAACGAATGTTAGGAAGAAAATGGAAATCAAAGGCTAAGGTTTTAGAAGAAACAGAATGAGGCAGAAAGACAGAGCCCACACAGGCGAGTCCTCAAAGAATTTCGACTTTGAATCCGGACAGTTTGAAGGGAAGTCACCCCCAAAGACAATTGGTAACAAAGTTCTCAATGGAAATGGGGCAAGGGTCAAGTAATGAAGATAATCAAGGCTACAAAGTCAACCACTTTTTCAACTAATAAAATGTTCTTTGTTGAAAGCAGGTCTATTTAATTGTGCAAGAAAAATGTACAACTCAAAGAAGTGAAGCACTCAAGCATTGAAATGGCTTTGGAATAAGGAAAGCGCATAAAAAGGGAAGTTTCTTTTCAAAAGCTTTATCTTAGAGCTTTATCTTATGCATTTGTTGATGGTTAAAAAGAAAGCCTAAAAGAAGGCCCAAAAGGAAGAATAAAAGAAAAGAAAATGAAAACTCCAAAAAAAGAGAATCAAATCATATCAGTCCAATATCTGTTTGGACCCCGGTCAGAAAAACCGAGGGTCTTTCCGGCCAGAAAGCCGTGAAACTTTTATCCCTGGTCAGAAAACCAAGGATCTCCCAGTCAGAAAATTGCGGAGCCATTTATGTTAACCCCGGCCAAAAAACCGAGGGTCCGGCGGCCAAAAACCGTTAGACATTGTTTGAATTCCGGCCAGAAAGACGTGGAACATTTATCCCCGGTCAGAAAACCGAGGATCTCCCAGGTCAGAAAACTGCGGAGCCATTTATTTTAACCCCGGCCAAAAAACCGAGGGTCTGGCGGCCAAAAAACCATTTGACATTGTTTGAATTCCAGCCGGAAAGCCGTGAAACTTTTATCCCCGGTCAGAAAATCGAGGATCTCCCCAGTCAAAAACTGTGGAGCCATTTATTTTAACCCCGGCCAAAAAACCGAGGGTCTGACGGCCAAAACACCGTTAGACATTATTTGAATTCCGGCTAGAAAGCCGTGAAACTTTTATCCCCGGTCAGAAAACTAAGGATCTCCCAGTCAGAAAACTGCGGAGCCATTTATTTTAACCCTGGCAAAAAAATCGAGTGTCTGACAGCCAAAAAACCGTTAGACATTGTTTGAATTCCGGCCAGAAAGCCGTGAAACTTTTATTCCCGGTCAGAAAATTGAGGATCTCCCAGTCAGAAAATTACGGAGCCATTTATTTTAACCCCGGCCAAAAAACCGAGGGTCCGACGGCCAAAAAACCGTTAGACATTGTTTGAATTCTGGCTAGAAAGCCGTGAAACTTTCATCCCCGGTTAGAAAACCGAGGATCTCCCGGTCAGAAAACTGCGAGCCATTTATTTTAACCCCGGCCAAAAAACCGAGGGTCCGGCGGCCAAAAAACCGTTAGACATTGTTTGAATTCCGGCCGAAAGCCGTGAAACTTTTATCCCGGTCGGAAAATCGAGGATCTCCCGAGTCGAAAACCGCGGAGCCATTTACTTTACCCCGGCCAAAAACCGAGGGTCCGGCGGCCAAAAACCATTAGACATTGTTTGAATTCGGCCAGGAAGCCGTGAAACTTTTATCCCCGGTCGAAAACCGAGGATCTCCCCAGCGTAAAACTGCGAGCCATTTACTTTTACCCCGGCCAAAAAACTAAGGGTCTGGCGGCCAAAAAACCGTTAGACATTGTTTCAATTCCGGCCGAAAGCCGTGAAACTTTTATCCCGGTCAGAAAACCGAGGATCTCCCCGGTCGAAAACTGCGGAGCCATTTATTTTAACCTCGGCCAAAAACCGAGGGTCCGGCGGCCAAAAAACCGTTAGACATTGTTTGAATTCGACCGAAAGCCGTGAACTTTTATCCCCGGTCAGAAAACCGAGGATCTCCCGGTCGGAAAACTGCGGAGCCATTTATTTTAACCCCGGCCAAAAACTGAGGGTCTTACGGCCAAAAACCGTTAGACATTGTTTGAATTCGGCCATAAAGCCATGAAACTCTTCTTCAAAATCCCGGCCAGAAAGCCGTTTGAACATTTGTGAAACCATGACTTTCTTACCCAATACCAAAGAGTCTTTTAATCACTTCTGTGTCACAACTAACTCACGAAATTTTCCTAGCAAAACTGGGGCAGAAAAATTTCGTTCATTTGTTTGTTTTATTGTCTAGATAGGTTTGACCTCGGGATGCAAGGATCGAGATAACCTACGAGTAGAACATCAATTCTGCATGAATAAAAGAAGAAAAGAATCAAAAGAAAACGAGTCCAAATATTGGAGTAAACAAAAGCACGGATTGCTCAGAATCTGATTGAAGTAACAAGCTCCGCCGACTCCGTTTCACTCAATGTTACGGAAATAAACAAGCACGTACAGCTTGTTGAGCATCAAGATTCAGATCGAGGTCTACAGCAAATCAGCTAAGATTCAAGATCAAATTTTCAAGAGAATCATAGAAAGGAATCTTGTAACTCATAGTTTGATAGCATAGCTAGTTCAGCTTTAATTTATTTCTTGGTGTAATAAGGAGGTCAATAAACAGTAGGCAGCAACAACAGCAACAATAGCAATAGTAACAGCAAAGTGTCAGTCCACGGTAGTCCCAGCTACCGAAACTTGCCGAACTACATTGACCTAATTCCTGTTTAGCCCAGGATATGTAGGAAGCCTCCCGAAGCAAAGGCTCGGTCAAGATCTTTTCGAAATGCTTCACACGAAGTATTCAAACGGGCAAAAATCGCTCATATTTGCTCATTTATCTTTGCACGAAAATTCTTCGTGTTTCCGCGCAAAGAGGGGCAGCTGTGAGCACGTGATTTTTGCCCTACGTAAGAATTACTCCCAAAATATTCAAAATAAAATAGTTTTGTGGTGTGCGTGATTTTCGTGATTTTTATGTTATTTTTTTCTCTTATTAGTTGTATTTGTTGTGTGCGCATTTCTATCAAAATTAATGTTTGCATTTGCATATAAATTCATGTTTGTAATTTTGAGTAATTGAGTTGGTTTTATGAAAATGAAAATAACCACAAAAATATGTATTTTTGCATTTCTTTTTAAAATGTCCAATTGTGTGTTTTATTTTATTTTATTTATTTGTGATAATTATTACTTAGAGTTAATTAATATTTTTTGGTCAAGAATTAATTTAGGAATCTATTTTTTGTAATATAATTCAATAAAAGAAAAAAAAGAGTTTAGTTTTAAATAAAGAGAAAAATAATAAGAGATGGAAATAGGGAACAATTCTGATTTGGGCCAAATTTTTGAATCAAAAACACCAGGCCCAAAAATGTCTACCCCAGTCCAGACCCAAATTAAAATCGGATCGACCCAGTCTCTCCCACTTCACCAAAACGACGCCGTATTCACGCAAGGATCAATCATAGCCATTGAAATCTTATGATCCAACGACTCAGAATGATTCAGCATTTTAATATACCCAAAAATAATTCAAAACCCTAATTCATCTACATCTCTCCTTCTCCAGATAAATCCGCCGCACTCCGCCGGCCGGAAATCGTCTCCGCCGGCGGCAGTAGGCCAAACGCTCCCATTTTTACACCACAACACCCCCATAACCTCCTCATTCCAGTCCTGAGCTTAGTTTCCTTCGAATCACACCTCAATGCTTCGAATATTGAATCAAAGAACGGCCGTCAAACTTCGCCGCTCCCGTTTACCCCCAAACTCATCCCAAACATTCCCCTAGCCTCGCTTACACCCAATCCACCTTTGGTTTTGTTCGAATCCAACCCAAAAGCCCCGAACCCCAAATCGACCCTCATGAACCCTAAATGCAAAATTAGAGATTCTGTCCAATTTAAAAAAAAAAATTGAAGTGTAATAGACTCTAATTAAGATGTTTTCGTTTGAGAACATCTTAATTAAAGTCCGTTTAACTTCATAAAAAAAAGCAAATTCAAGTCCAAGTCTGTTCGGTTGTCGGATCTTCTTCTTAAGGTATTTTATTCTCTTATTTCTGTTTTTATTGTGGTACTCGTTATTTAGTATAGTTTTTCATTTGTTTCCGTTTGGGTTTTGGTATTCTTTGTTTGTTTCTTCTCAAAGGCCATTATTTGTTCGTCTGTTGCTTTCTGATTTTTTTCCTTTTGCTTGATGAATGTGTTTAAGAATACAAATTCATTTCGATTAACATCGTCGAATGTTTAGTTTCATATCTTTGCTTTGCCCGTCCCTGGAATCACTGCTATCACAATTGTGATAATATGTTTGTTGTTATGGTCATAGGCAGTAATTAGATATAGCTTTAGAGATTAAAGGCCAATAATTAAGATGCTCACAATTGCTTGGCACATGGGTGTAGTCAGTTGAAGCCTGCGAAACAACATGGATTCCACTTAATTATGGAACTTTAGAGTTAAAAAAGAAAAAGACCCATGCTTAAACAATTATGATGGGAGAACAGATGGAATATTGTGGCTGTGTAGTATTAAAATAGTCAAAAGTTAAAGGGTGCACATGGGGGAAAGAAGACAGCCTTGGGGAAAAGGCTAAGGGTTGGTTCTGGTTTTGGTTCTATAAAAGGATTAGACTCACACAGAGAACAGGAGAGATTCATACTGGCAGAACACTAGACACACATTGAGACTGACTGAAAAAAATAGAAAGACAGAGAGGGATACTTACTGGAAATACACACACACAGATACACTGATTGAGAAACAGAGGCAGAATAGGTTACATTAAAAGATTTAGCTCCCCAAAATTTCAATCAATCTGAGACAATTCGAGTCCCTATAACACTGTCACATTGGTCCCAAAATTAGATATAGTTGAGTTTTCTTTGTTTTTCTATTTCTAATCTTGTTTGTTCAAGCTGTTTGAAAGGTTCTTTTGAGTTCACTTGAGCCTTTGCTGGTTTGCTACTCGATTTTCTGGAGTTTGTTGTGGTTTTTCTTAATCCCCTGTTGCTTCGAGTTATCCCGGGAATCCCAATTCGATGCGTTTGCTGTTATAAAGCTGGGTTTCTGTTATTGCTGGCGACTCGTTATGCTGTTAGTCTTGCTGTAGTGCTGCTTACATTGTTGCTGACCATTCCTCTTCTCCTATTTCCATTGTCCAGGTACTTGTGTAAACTCTTGATAACATATGCTTAAATGGATTGAATCAAATGGAGAAGGCTTCTAAACTTGTTGTTGATTGACCCTATTTCCCTTTGCTTCATTTGCATATTAGTTGATGTTTTAGCTCATTTAAAGTTAGAAAGGCATAGTGTTGTAATTATGATAGGATAATTCGTATAACTTGAATCACATCATGTACATGTTAAACAAAGTTTCATATGTTGTTTAACATTACTTTAACATGTTTAAACTCATAGCCTTACATGGTTGAATCTTATTTAGCCAATTAAAATTCACTTCAGTTACATATGTCGTTTCTTTATGTGTGTATTTGTGTATGTTTCCAGTGTGTATGTGAGACTCAACCCAAATTAAAAAAAAAAAGAAAAATAAAATACAATGCAAAGTTGTACAGATTCAGCTAGTCTACATGTTATTGGGCCATTTTAATACATAGAAACTACATGATTGGGCCTTTAGTTAAAATGTATTCATTTCGAAATAATTTTGGCATGTTGTCTTATATGAATTGCGTGGCCTTCACTCAATTAATGCTATATCGGTCTTAGAATTCGAGGTGCGTCGTTAACAAAATACATGACTCTTTGATAAAACTCATAATTTAAATCTAACAAATTGATAAATACTCATAGCTTTGCTTTACAACCAATTTAGGTTAACATTACGATTGTGTATACGCTCGCGTAATTCAATTCTTTAAAATGCGAGTAATTCAAGCAATTAAAGTGGTTAAAAGTTAAAAATTTGCATATAAGTTAAAACATGTTATAAAAATAAGATAAATAAGCCAAATATTATAATTAAGCGACCGTGCTTGAACCACGGGATCTGGGGGTGCCTAATACCTTCCCTCGGGTCAACAGAATTCCTTACTTAGAATCTCTGGTTCGCGGACTTCATTTGGAAAGTCGTAAATTTCCTCGATTCGGGATTTAAATAAATCGGTGACTTGGGACACCTTAATTTATTCCAAGTGGCGACTCTGAAATAAATAGAATAATCCCGTTTCGAATATTGTCACTTAAATTGGAAAAAACTCCCTTGCGCATCTACCCCCGGGGTAGGGGGCGCGCCAAAAGGAGGTGTGACAATGCTTACGAGGCAAATTTCACACGCCAGTTACTCTGCTAATCAGCGTAATAGGCGTATCACAGGGACTGAGGCTACGACCATCTACAATGAATAAAAGGCTAAGGACATCTATAACGTATGAAATGATAAAGTCGTCTATAGCGTACAAAGAGGCTACGGCCGTCTATAATACGTAAAAGGCCAAGGCTATCTACAATGAATAAAAGGCTAAGGCTATCTATAACGCATTAAATGCTAAAGCCGTCTACAGCGTACAAAAAGGCTACGACCATCTCTAACGCGTAAAAGGCCAATGTCGTCTACAATGAATAAAAGGCTAAGTCCATCTATAATGCATGAAATGCTAAAACTGTCTATAGCGTACCAAGAGGATAGTACCGTTTATAATGTGTAAAAGGCCAAGGTCATCTACAATGAATAAAAGGCTAAGGCCATCTATAACGAATGAAATGCTAAGGTTGTCTACAATGTACAAAGAGGCAACGGCCATCTATAACGCGTGAAAGGGGAAGGCCGTCTACAACGAACAAAAGGCTAAGGTCGTCCATAACGTAAAATAGGCTAAGGCCAATATCGGAGTGATCGACTCAATTCGACCAACCCGACACTATCAGGACCACTGGAAAGGTCACAACCACCCTAAAACGAACAAACGGCTAAGCCTAGAGTCGTAGTAATCAACTTGGTTCAATTATGACAACTCGATTAGGCATAACCGAGATCGCTAAACAACCATAATCATTCCAAAAGAGGCAAAAGTCTGAAATCATTACCATACAGGGTCGACTCAGCTTGACCACAACAAATTAACTCAACAACAATCGATATTACGCATACTGCTATGACAAGTATGCAAAATAAAAGGTACAGAAAGAAGACATGAACACCAAAGGAATAATTTCCATTTACTCCAAAAAATACATGTACGCACATTTACAAGAATCTTGTCCTCCCGGCTACAAAATCACAACAACAAAATAAGAATACATCCTAACTACCGCCACCCTATTCACTGTCATCACCCTGGTCGCCACCGCCTCCCAGTTTTCCATCACCAGCCGGTCTTTCACCATGCTCACCGCCGCCCTCGGCCCAGAATAACAAAGAAATCCAGGACCCCATACCCAATTGATTCACATCTGCAAAGGTACATCCCGCCGGGCCCGGGGAATCAGGATTATACCCGCATAATTCCCGGGCGACCCTAACCAGCTGGCACTGATCCTCAACCTCCACCTTGATAGCCCTACCAACAGCGTACAACTCTTCAAAATCCGTCAGCCTAGCCTCAGCATATACCCACATGTCATGCGCCTCAATAGACACATCGTCGGCCGGTCCGGTCGCTGTCGCCTGCTTGAGAGCGTCAACTTCAGCTACTATGGCTTTGAGCTTGGCGTTTAAGGCATCAACTTTGGCACACAATTTAGCAGCCTCCTCCATTGTCCCACGGCCGATCTCCAGATCATCCTCCTTCGATTGAAGGAGATTCTCCAGCTTAGTAGTTTGAGGCTCGACAGCCATTAGATGCACATCTGCCTGCTCTAACTAAGCCATGTGCTCTCGCCGTCGAGCTTCCGACTGCTCCAAACTCTCATGAAATAAACAAAACTGCAGGTCTTGGGCATATATATCTGCCACATTTGGCGCTTAGTTCGGCACTCTCTGTACTTCCTTATTTCCCTACTGAGGGTGGCAGTCTTCCTCTGAGCGCACCGGCCCCTCTCCATTCCCAAAATGAGGGTTTGAAAAAAGGAACACAACCTAAGTCAGCGCAAGCCCAAAGGCCTATACTAAATAACAAAATATAACAACAAAGCATACCTGCAAAGCTACACCGGCGACTCGTCGAGATAAGACCTTGTCGCAAACATCTTTTAAAGTCTCGGTCTCGACAGTCGCGCGTAGCAAAGTCATTTCCGCCGCGGCCTGCTCGCTGTACAGCAACAGGTTATATCTCGTTTGGATCACAATTCGATAGTTAGGCCCCACCTTCGTCATTCCCACTCGAGCATGATCCCCTTACGGCATGTCTGCGACCGTGGGAGCCCATCCGGAATCCACTACTCCATCGCTAGCAGCTGCCTCAGCAGCGGCCGGTATGTCTCCTCCTTCGACTCTTAGGGAGGAAATATCGGGAACGACCCCCCTCAGAAGGGCTGCCCTCTCCATGCAAATAACATCGCCCATCAAGACCGGCCTCGACTCAGGATGGCGGTTAACCACCTTCCTGCGCTCCACGACTATGCCTTTTTTAAGATGTAGTCGGCGCCTCTTCTGCTCCGGTGGCTCTTTGCCTTTGGAAGCCTCCTTTTCGGCATGAGAAGATGAAGGCAAAAGAGTTGCCTCATTCACAGATTTGACTACCGGCTCGACCCCAAGCCGATCAACTTTAGGAACGTCCTCGATAAAGGGTTCCCGGGTCATTTCCTCGACCTCAAAATGAGCACCGTCGGAAGCATCCTCGCTAGAGGCTTTATGTTCGCATGCTCGCCCTCAGGCTGAGTGACTTTAGGAACATCCTCTTCTGAACGCCCCTGAGGTACATACTCATAATCAGAGTCCACCAATAAGGGAGCTGCAGCGTTGCATCTTCTCCTCCTTCGAGGGGCACTCCGGGCTGCTAAAATATTAACCAAAGTAAGGTAGGTCAAGAGACAACGCCATAAAATAAAATCACCAAACCAAAAAGATTGGTGCAGTACCTGGAAGACCGTATTTCGTGATAAATGCCGCCCATATTCGGCATTCGTCTGCGAGAGGGATCACTCTCTCCACGCATGATCAAAGGCTAAAAACTCGTGTTTTAGTCGTTGTAACAACACTTTAATTACTACATTTTACAAATATTTGAGCTTAAATGATTATGAATTATACTAAATTCATGATTTATGCTTTGCAGGAAGAGTTTCCAACTTATGAATTAATTCGGGATGAATTTTGAGGCTTTGAAGTTTAAGTAAAAGCTAAATAAATCAAGTTGGAATCAAGTTGAGTAAAATGGGCATAACTTTCTGCTCAAAACTCCGTTTGGGATCCATAATATATTGATGGATAGATATTTAAAAGGGCTACAACTTATATTTTTTGAGTATTTCCGAAATCCCAGATGCACGAAGTGACCACTTCGCGCACCACTTCGCGCAGAATAGTTCGGTTAAAATGATTTTTCTAAGGTTGAAAATGGAAAGACACATAATTCCACTCAAAGTTAATTAATGCCACCTTATATTATGGAGAAGATTAGATTTTATGCATTATTGAGTAGAGTGGAAAATTACTATTCATCTTAGAGAGAAGATTTTGAGAGAAAACTTACCAAGAGTGTTCTTGAAGCCAAGGAAGGAGTTGAAGATCAAGTTTTGAAGTGCAACAAATTAAAGAGTTCATCTAAACCTTCATCTTGTATTTTTCTTTGTAGTATTTTAGACATCAATATTGTTGATTTTAGTATGAACATGAGTAGCTAAATTCTCTAGTATTCTAGGGCCATGGATGTTAGTTGATCTTGTTATTTGAAGCTTAGATTGATTTTATTGAAGTTATTGATATGGGTTGTTTATTTGATTTTAATCTTAATTATTTTACTGCGTAGCTAACAGTGAAATATTATCTATGAACTTTGAATTAAACTTGACAAAGGAAATTCTTGGTTGCATATAAAATCAAATAGAACAAGATTTGAATCTCGGGCATCGAGTGAAGGATTTCCAATTAAGATAGATTGCCTTGTTTGGTTAAATAATAAGAGTTTGAAATGCATTCTTGTTAAGATTAATATCATAAAAATATAGATATTGATTTAACTTGGATAGATTTATAAGAACTCGAAAGATTCTTATGAATATTATTAACCTTATAATCAATAATCCAGATAATTAAATAAATCGATTCTAAGTAGAAAAATAGCATGATTACTAGCAAGTCCATGGCCCTGGAATATATTTGTCCAAATTGTTATAAACATAAATTGTAAGTGGTGTAGTAATTTTGCCTTGAATTATTGTTCTATTATTAAGAAGTTTTATATATATCTTGTGATAGTCTAGATTGAATTGATAATTAATTTAGTCTAAATCAGTCAATAAGTTAATCACAATTCCTCGTGGGAACGATACTCTACTTACTACTATATTACTTGTCGATCACGTACACTTGCGTGAGTGTTTTGGTCGCAACAAGTTTTTGGCGTCGTTGCTGGGGAATTATAAATTAACTATTCGTTTAGATTAGACTTTTATTATTATATTTACAAGTTTATTTTCTTTTATTATCTTTACAAGTTTATTTTCTTTTCTTTTTGTAAATATGTTATTTTTATAACCATTTGATTTTTCTCTTAGTATGTTTCTAGTCCTCTTAGGATGACATCTGGGGATGAAATATAGAGAGGTAAGGTTAATGATGAAGACGCTTGGTTGATCAAAGATTTTTATGGCCCATATTTTTGGGCTAGTCATGACCTCACCTCTTCGACATCTGAATTTGAATATGGGAGTAAAGGTTGGTATTGGGATGGATATTCTCGATTAGTGGATTCTGCGGAACGACGTTGTTTACTAACAACGGTGATGAAAGATTGGTCTAAGGAGAGAGATGAGCTTGCACAAAAAAATGATAATTTTAGCTTGGTTGTGCATAACTTGGATTTAGATTTGAGTGCAAAGGTTGATGCGTGTAATACCCAACAATTTAATGATGAGTTGTATGAAGCTGAAAAAAATATTCTAGACCAAATAGAGGAGCTAAAACGAGAATACCAATTATTAGATCATATTTTTCTTGAGGATGTCAATGTTAAGAAGAGTTCTCTAGAGTCATGTGAGGAAGTAAATAACATTACTTTAGGAGAATTAAGTGTGTGTGTATACATGAGGATGTAAATAGTAGTAAAATTCATGAGTTTGGGAGAATTAGACCTCATTCCAATTATTTTTCCACATTGTGTTTAGATAGTAAGATAGTAATCGAGCCATCTGAGCTTATGTGAAAGTCAAAGTGTGAGGATGAAAGTGCCTATATTCTTGAATTTGTTGTGCCAAAAAGCAAAAATTACATTCCTCATCCAAAGGCCAAGAAGTACCGAGTGAAAAATTTATTACTTGGCCTTGTTATCTTTGTAGCCCCACCAAAGGAGACATACTTGATGCCTTGTTAGGGGTACAATTCATAAGTTCAAGGTGGAAGCAAAAACGTGGTTCACATTGTATATTGTGTATGTAGGATTTGCATAGATGCCTATGTAGTATATTTTGTATAATAATTTTAAAATTTGTAAAATAGACTAATTTCTTTTTATGTTTATTGTAAATATTTTCAGCTTTATTTGTGAATTCTTATTTTATGTACAATTGTAGCAATTATATCTAATGTTGGGTAGACCGATAAATATTATATCATTCTAATTGAAGAACTGGGTAGTCTGAATCCTTGTTATACATACTAAGTGTCAACATGATTATAAGTGTGGGGTATTTACTCCACCTGCTCTTAAAGTGATTTTTTTAATATATCATGTTGTGCAGATATAATGTCTGGACGCCCAAGTAAAAGATCAAATGTTGGCCTATCTGAGGTTGCATCTACTAGCCGAGGAAGATGAGGATGTGAATCTATTCCCTCGGATTACGAGGAATATTTGTGCACCTTTGAAGAAGAAGATGCTTAGGCCAATGGCCTCAAGGAGTCTCTTTTCTGATTTATTTTGATCTTTTGCATTAGTTACAATGCAAGTTTTTAAGTGTGGGGTGGCATTTATTTTTGTTTTGATTAATTATAGTGTTTATAGATAATAAGTGTTCTTAATTTCGAATTAGATCTCTACTGGATTTTCTTGATGAAAAATGAGGTCAAAATTCGGAAAAAATAAAAAAAAATAAAAAAAAATAAAAACACGAAAAATTAGATTTTATTTATTTATTTTGCTTTTCAGTTTAGTGTATGCTAGTTTTGGTTTAAATTAAATAATT
Source organism: Nicotiana noctiflora (assembly GCA_032618575.1). Taxonomy (NCBI): domain Eukaryota; kingdom Viridiplantae; phylum Streptophyta; class Magnoliopsida; order Solanales; family Solanaceae; genus Nicotiana; species Nicotiana noctiflora. The sequence continues at coordinate 175,731 of JASVEL010006379.1, forward strand.
CCCCTTAGTTTTTCTTTATGCCATGGTTCTTTTCCAAGGGTGTATTTGAACCGGGTATAGTATAAATTTTTCTAGTTCAATTGAATAAAAAGTTCCTCATTTACAGAGTTAGTCTCCTCAAATGCACATGCTCTAGAAGTGATATATGCCTTATTTGTGATGTTCAACCTCAGTTCTTGATTCTAAAATAAGTGCCTTAAATTGTGTATTTATGACTATACTTAACTGCTTTGACTAGAGAGTCGAGAAAGATCCAAGCTTGAGTGAATTATGTGTCAGTGTGTGAGTAAGGATTGCTGAAATATTCCGTGTATAATAGTTGATGTCTAGAACTTGCCTCCATGTGTTTTGCAAAGCGAAATAGTAGCATTATTCAGTTTAGGAGATGATATAAGCATTTCTTTGTTGAACCAGTTTGATAATTATATCCACCTAATTGTATATATCCTAGTCAAACCTTTTGAACCGTTAATCCTATTTCTTTGTCACCCACGTTATAAACCTTACCACTCTATGTAAATATATCAGTTATTTGAACCTCTTTCTCATGAGCAATAAATGTTGTTTTAATAATAATTCATATATGTATATATGCATATATATATAGGGGATGAATTTTCAGTAGTAACATTCCCTAATTTAAGTTGCTTAAAGAGAATGAGATTTGTTGTTAATATGTAAAAATCTCAAAAAGGTTGGAGATGGTTTAATATAGGAGTGATGCTGAAATGATGAAAGATGTTGTATGTATGGAAGTGTTCAAGGAGGTGTAGTTAATACATTCTATATTTTTCACACCCTTATTTCTAGCCTACACTACAACCAATTAAAGTCCTACTTGATCCTTGACTGAATAAGTTCAATTAGTAGAGTATTACACTAGGGGCAAGCATATGGTATGTCATCTGTTGCACATGAATTTCAATTCTGAGAGTGAGTTAATTCTTCCTATTTTGAGTTCCTAAATATTCTTGATTGTTATTTTGAGAGGAACTAGTCTATACTATTTGTGGGAGGGCACATGATTTGTAAAGGCAAGGAGAATTTTTGACCTTTGTGTTAGAGCAAGTAAGCAAGTTATGAAAATGCATGGCACTTGTGAGTCATGTCTTGAGGTTGAATTATTATGAATTGGTACCTAAGTGTCAACATGTGTTATTACAAGAAATTGTTTGTCAAAAAGATCATCCTTATATGAAGTGTATGTTAATTGCTCGAGGACGAGCAATGGTTTAAGTGTGGGGTATTGATCAAAGGCTAAAAACTCGTGTTTTAGTCGTTGTAACAACACTTTAATTACTATATTTTACAAATATTTGAGCTTAAATGATTATGAATTATACTACATTCATGATTTATGCTTTGCAGGAAGAGTTTCCAACTTAAGAATTAATTCGGGATGAATTTGAGGCTTTGAAGTCTAAGTAAAAGCTAAATAAATCAAGTTGGAATCAAGTTGAGTAAAATGGGCATAACTTTCTGCTCAAAACTCCGTTTGGGCTCCATAATATATTGATGGATAGATATTTAAAAGGGCTACAACTTTTAATTTTTGAGTTTTTCCGAAATCCCAGATGCGCGAAGTGACCACTTCGCGCACCACTTCGCGCAGAATAGTTCGGTTAAAATGATTTTTCTAATGTTGAAAATGGAAAGACACATAATTCCACTCAAAGTTAATTAATGCAACCTTATATTATGGAGAAGATCAGATTTTATGCATTATTGAGTAGAGTGGAAAATTACTATTCATCTTAGAGAGAAGATTTTGAGAGAAAACTTACCAAGAGTGTTCTTGAAGCCAAGGAAGGAGTTGAAGATCAAGTTTTGAAGTGCAACAAATTAAAGAGTTCATCTAAACCTTCATCTTGTATTTTTCTTTGTAGTATTTTAGACATCAATATTGTTGATTTTAGTATGAACATGAGTAGCTAAATTCTCTAGTATTCTAGGGTCATGGATGTTAGTTGATCTTGTTATTTGAAGCTTAGATTGATTTTATTGAAGTTATTGATATGGGTTGTTTATTTGATTTTGATCTTAATTATTTTATTGCGTAGCTAACAGTGAAATATTATCTACTAACTTTGAATTAAACTTGACAAAGGAAATTCTTGGTTGCATATAAAATCAAATAGAACAAGATATGAATCTCGGGCATCGAGTGAAGGATTTGCAATTAAGATAGATATATACTTAATTGCCTTGTTTGGTTAAATAATAAGAGTTTGAAATGCATTCTTGTTAAGATTAATATCATAGAAATATAGATATTGATTTAACTTGGATAGATTTATAAGAACTTGAAAGATTCTTATGAGTATTATTAACCTTATAATCAATAATCCAGATAATTAAATAAATCGATTCTAAGTAGAAAAATAGCATGATTACTAGCAAGTCCATGGCCCTGAAATATATTTATCCAAATTGTTATAAACATAAATTGTAAGTGGTGTAGTAATTTTGCCTTGAATTATTGTTCTATTATTAAAAAGTTTTATATATATCGTGTGATAGTCTAGCTTGAATTGATAATTAATTTAGTCTAAATCAGTCAATAAGTTAATCACAATTCCTCGTGGGAACGATACTCTACTTACTACTATATTACTTGTCGATCACGTACACTTGCGTGAGTGTTTTGGTCGCAACAACGCACGACCTTATATCTGGCACAGGTCGGGGCGGAGAAACCCTAGTTGGAAAAATAGGAAAGCAAGAAAGGTCACGAAGATTAAATAGGCGTAAGCAATGGAAAGCGTTAAGTGCATAAAACGACACTGACTTTCGTGATTCCATACTTCTAGGAACCCTTCCGGGGCTGCCATCAAGTCCGAAGTTTGGATAAAGAAAAATTTTAGCCAAAAATGGCAATTGGGCTTGTCGTGTGTTTCGAGAATGAAAACTTTCGCACCACAGTTTTTTAGCTGTAACATTGTCCCCCTCATAAAACCGAGTCTAAAGAGTTGCAAAAGATGATGTATCGTTACGTCAAGTCCGACCCGCTCACCATAAGTGGTCAGTATGCGACTATCTTCCACGTGTACGGAGTGAGCTGGGCCGGACACACGTTGTAAAACCGGCAGAGCTCCTCCACCAAAGGGTATATGGGAAGACTACACCCAATCATAAATGGGTATTCATAAAAAGTACAGAACCCCGGCCTGTGCACATTGGCGAAATGCCCTCCGGATACCCTCATATCCACTGTATCCGGAACCTGGTAGGACCCACGCAAATCATCCAACTGTGAGCTAGGAAACTTAGAGTTACTCCATGCAGGAGTTACCCATCGTGAGGGAAAATCCCTTCGAGCATGTAACTCTCGAGGAAGAACATTATCTACGGAAAGGGGAGCAAGAGGTCTTCAAGCCTTTTTCCCACCATCCGAAGATGGTGGAACCCCAGAAGGAGACTCGTCTCCATTTCCTTCATGTTGTCAACCTCGTCTTTCCATAATCAATATTTGACCAATGAATAAACACGTCAACAGTTGGGAAAACTAACTTTGAAGAAGACTCAAAGGTTTCAAACGCAAAAGATACTGAAAACCCTAGCAAAAGATGAAAATATGAAGAAAAAGTCTGAGAAGTCCGAAAGATAGTAAAAATCAAACCCTCTTCTTATTTATAGTACCTCAATACACGGGAATTGAAGAGGTGAGTATCAGAAAAGGGGTGGGAAATCGAAACGCCAAATCGCCCACTGATCTATCTTGGGAGCAATTGTAATTATGATACATGCCGGCAATGACATCAATTCAAAAAATGGGCCACATGTCAATACATTAACGACGCCAATACTTTTCCACCCATTGCAGACGTACGTCGAGTACGTCTCCAACGGGCGGAGGGACTAACTGTATGGGGCCAAACAGGATTCAACTATTAGGGGCCAAGTGCACTTCTCCCCACGCCCATGTAACATCGAGGGTACGACCCTCCCTCATATTTTTCACAGCAAGGGTGTGGCGTCGACGTGTATATATAGACGTCCCCTCTTCCAGGCGACCCCTCGACAAATTGTAATTTTAGTGAGAAAACCTCACCTCAATATAAAGGGGGGGGGGGGAGGGGGTTTCTCTGTTGTAAAGCATCATGTGTTATTCTCTAATAATACAACTTCTATCATTCTCTCTCTATTGTCCAAGTTCAAACAAATATACAATAACACGATTTCTTATTTTTAAACTGTTTGGTAATATAAATCACACAATTATGTAGTTATTAATTAATTACTTTTTTAAGAGTTTAACTTTGATATACTTATAATGTAAGAGAATTTTTTCATTATCTTGTCGTTGTCGCATAAAAAAAATAACAACAACAAATCGAGTAGTTTCCCACAAGTGAGTCTGGGGAGGGTAAGATACGCAGCCTTACCCCTACCTTGGTAGAGCAGAGAGGTTGTTTCGGATAGACCCACGGCTAGAGAATGGTTAAAAATCAAAAAGGTAAAAATAAGGCATAAAAAAAAAGCTACATGCAATTTTTTCAATAGGTGTAATTAAGTAACTTGAACAATAAGGCAGATCGTTAACTGCAACTTATTAAATTGCATTGATAGATAGAAATAATTACACTATCAACACATATAAATCAAAGAGCGCGGTTAGACATCGAGAAAAATTATCGAGAAAACATCTAGAAGTAACATTTTCTTATATTTATAGTCTTGAAAACCTCATTCACGATACACGCGAAAGATGTATGATGCGGGTTAAAAAGACGTATAAAAGAGTGAAGAAATGGGTGCAAATGTCATGAATAGTGTTTCTTGATATATTCTCGACGTAACTCTATTTTCTAAGTGAAACCATTTTGTTAAACCTATATCAAAACCCAAAATATATCGTAGAGAGTAGCAACATGGAGACAAAAGTCTAGAAGCCAATTTGGTGATGGACGGACTTCCTTTGGCTTTTACTTCTTCTTTCCATCTCAAAGTTCACGTAAAAATAGCATGGTCTAGCCAGTTATCGGACTAATCATTAATAAATAATCAGTATTTACCAAGTCAATGAAAAATAGCCATTATTTTACTGCAACAGAGACCTATCTAACCAAATACACTAAAGTTCGGTCCACCTGTGTATAAACTTTCATCATAATATACTGGAGTTCCAGTATAATATATCGGTCCAGCATAATATATTGGAGACGGGAGCACCGGTGCTCCAAACTCCAGTATATTATGCCGGACCGATATATTATAGTGGAACTCCAGTAAATTAAGCTAGAGATTTTTCCGGATTTTGAACAGTATTTCGTTGAGATTTATCTTTACTTGAAAAGTGGCTAAATTTTGATTACCTTTGAAAATGGGCTATTTTTGAACAATCACTTGTAAATCTGGCTATTTTTTAATTTCTCTCCAAGTTCACTTGTAACGACCCGACCCGTCGTTACGGGAGTTATCACTCCGTTTTCTTCATTTAATACTTTAATATGCTAATTTATATGTGTTTGGAGAGTTAGAAGCAAATTGGAGGGAATTTAGATAGAAATGAGGCCATAAACCTCTTTATGAGAAGAATAGGTTGGAAAAGTCAACCGAATGTTGACCGATGACTTAGACTTGAATTGGCTAAGGTTGAATTTTGATGAAATCCGAACGGTAGGTGAGATTTTGAACCAGGGCTCAGAATAAAATTTCGAGAGTTGCAGTAGCTCTGTTAGGTGATTTTGGATATACGTGTAAAATTTTATGTCATTCGGAGGTGTTTAGGTTGGGTTTTTGGTTGAATATTAGTTTCGGAAGTTTTAAAGAAACTTAGGGTTGAATCCGTGTGAAATTGGTAATTTTGATGTTTACGATGGTGTTCTTATATTGCGAGCAAGTTTGAATGAATTAATGTGACGTATTTGTGCTTTTGGTTGAGGTCCCGGGGGCCTCGAGATGATTTCGGATGCCCAACGGGCAAGTTTTGAACATGTTAATGCAGTAGAAAATTGCAGACAGTTTTTGTTCTATGCGATCGCATAGACAAGTCTGCGATCGCATAGAAGGATCAAAAGGGGGTGGAAAATTACTCTATGCGATCGCATGAATGGGAGTGCGATCGCTTAGTTTGATAAAAATGTACAGTGCTATCGCGTAAGGCTTGATGCGATCGCGTAGTGTAAGGCGGCAAAGCTATGTGATCGCATGGCTAGTCCTGCGATCGCACAGAAGGAATTTTGGGACCTGAAAAATTTGCTCTATGCGATCGCAAGGTAGTCACTGCGATCACATAGAAGGGGTCGTCTGAGTAGAACAATTTTAATTAATTTCAGACGCGATCCTAATCATATTTTCACTTCGGCTAGAGAGTGTTTTGGGAGCTTTGAAGGAAGAAATCAACGGGTAATCATTGGAGGTAAGTTTCTTGACTCAAAAACACGATTATATGCTAGAATTAACATCAAAACTCATGAATTTGGGTAAAAATTGTGAAGAATTAGGGCCTAGATTATGAAAACAAAATTTTGACTTTTGAAAGGCCATTGGAACTCTGATTTCGATAAATTTTATATGCACGAACTCGTTTCGAGACGAGAAATCCGTTGGTATGAATTTTGGAATGTTTTGAGAAGTGGACCCGGGGCCCGGTTTTTACCAACTTGGTGCTTTATGGCATAATTCAAGTAAATTAGATTGGGTTATATTTCTTTGACCTGTATTGATATAATTGTTGTGGTTTTGACTAGATTCGACACACGAGGCGGAAAATTCAAAGGGAAAAGGCATCACTGACGAGTTCACGGTCGGCTAGAGGTGAGTAGTTAGTGTATATGGTAGTTTGAGGGTTCGAAACCCCGGCTTAGCACATTGTGATGCTAGTAGGGCGTGGCTCGCACCCCTTGGCAGGTGCGAGATTGATTATGATGAGGGATTGAGACTTGGTCCATCCCGGATATGAATAACATGTTATATGTGGTTGAAACACACATCGTGTTAAATATATTTATGGGTTGTAAGCCATGTTTGGGGCCTTGTGCCGACCTGTAGTATCCCTAGGAGATAGATATATATGTGATAGCTTGATTTGCTTAATCACTGATCTCAGTCCTGGTTTGAAATCACCATGTTGAAATGCTAAGTCACCGTTCTTGGAAAATTAAATAAAAATTAAAGTATTTTCATTATTAATGAACTGGAACATGAAGATAAATAATTTGAATTGTTGTGTGACTCATATGCATGTTGTGGATTGAGGATGGATCGGGCTGCACGCCGCAGCAGATGATATGAGGATCGGGATGCACGCCGCAGTAGATGATATATTGCGCTTGGGCTGTAGGAGCCCCTCCGGAGTCTGTACACACCCCTAGTGAGCGCCGTTGATGTTAAATGGATCGGGCTACACGTCGTAGCGGTTATGTGCATTGAATTGCATCTTTATCTGTGAATTATCTGTGCTAGTTGTGATATGCTGTTGTTACTAGTTGGTAGGGGAAATCGGACTGTAGTTTTGCTTTACTTTGTGGTATTCTATGGATTTCTTGCTTTCAGCTATTAATATATACTTTTTGCTCACTGAGTACTTAGTACTCACCCCTACTCCCTGCACATTGAGCAGATTCAGGTACACAGGAGGGTTAGACGAGCACTCCAGCTTTTATCAGAGTTTATCCGAGTTGCTGAGTTAGCTGCCGGCGTTTGCAGAACCTGGCTTCTCTTCTTATTCCAGTTCTCCTTTATATATACATTATTCAGAATTGAGTAATTTATTTAGATATTGTTATCCGATTTTGTTTAGAGGCTCTAGACTCGTGACCCTAGATCTTTGGGTGATTATTCAGTTTAGCTTTATTGTTGATAATAATATTCGGGTAATTGATTTGAGCTTCATGCTCGGGATGAGAGTGTAAATGGTCGGGCTTGCCTAGCAGTTGTGTTGGGTGCCATTACGACCGAGATTAGGGTCGTGACAAGTTAGTATCAGATCCTAGGTTACTAGGCCTCATGAATCTTAAGCCACTTGGTAGAGTCTCGTGGATCGGTATGGGGATGCCTGTATTTATCCTCGGGAGGCTGCAGACCTTTAGGAAACACTTCACATTTCTTGGAATTCTTATCGTGCGTACTTGATTCAGCTTGAGATATAATTTTTGAAATTCCTTCCACACATCTGTGTACACATCGAGCGCTCAGTAATATGATTGCCTTGATGGCTTGTGATTCCCCGATCAAGGGACGAGATATAATCTCCATGAGTTCATGTTGAGCCAGTCGGGAGGACTTGAGGCCAAATCTTTGTCTATGACTTGAGCACCCCAGTGCTGATTTTACGAGTTGGTATTATGAAATTTTGCGTGATCAGTATTGTCCCTAATTGTGGAAATGGCAGCTTAATAATGTATGAGCTGGCAGGTGTTAGATTCTTTTTGTAATCTGTTGTGTAGCCCCGAGCTATGGGCGTGGTGAAAGGTAATTGATATATGTTATGATTCGAGCAGGTGCAGCGCATGTCCATGTATCAATTTTGATAATATAACTCGTGTAGTATTGAGATTAATGTTGTTGATATACATTGTGATGTCTTGTCGAGTTGTGGACGTATTGTTAGGATGGTTTTGGTGATTCTCTGGCAGGTGGATAGGCCAAATTACAAAGGAAACTCTGTCGAAATTTTTGGAAAATTTGGGACTTAGAAAATATTTCTGTCACCTAAAGAGAGTAGGCTTAACTGTGGTGTGTGTATAAATGATAGGATTGCAGAAGAGTTAAGGTCTCTAATGATTCGAGTCTCTGTCAAGGCTTGTAAATGATTTGAGATTAATCTCACTGTAACCTTGTGGCATCATTTGAGTAAGAATGCTATAAGTGGCTAAAAGTGCTTTGATGTATGGCTCCGAGCGAAGTTGGGGAGGTTGTTATGGATTAACTGATTTCACTGTTGTGTGCTATGTTGGTTCTGTCTCAAAGTATGTTGGGAAAAAAATTCTGATAAGGGTTATGGTGCTTTGTAGATGTGAAGAAATCCTAAGATGATTTGAACTGCTGTTGGTAAAGAATGTTTGATGTAGAGAAAAGAAATATAGCTAAGTGCATCTGTATGTAATCATGTTCTGCTGGTGTCGGAGTTCTAACAAGGCACGAGTGGTTCTGTCCAATAAGACAGTTGAATTATAATTGAATAAGGGTGAATGACGCCCGAGAATAGTCTTGCGGTGTTCAAGATTTTGCTTGTAACAGTCAGGTGTCGTAAGATTGGGTATGTGGCTAAAGACGGTGGTTTCGTTAGAAGAGTTGTGTTATATTATGTGAATGGTGGGATTTTGTACATCCATGTTGAAAGGTAATGATAACGAATTCAAAAATCGCGGAAAGTTCATCAAAATAAAGTATTGTAGAATGTGGTACTCTGGGAAATATTTGAGAGAGTATTCAGCGGCCTGTGAGCCTTAGACCGTGTAGTCTTGTGTATGAGTCTCGTGTGGTAACCTGAGTTGAGGTATTGTGATCCTTCAGTAAAGGAGAATATTAAATTAAAGATGATAGTAAACCGGAACAGTATGAAAATGATACGATTAACTCCTGGTATGTGTTCGAAGTAATGAGTCTTGCAGCTATAGTGCAACCAAGCTCTTGAGTACTGGCAGTTGCGTAGATCGATGTGGGTAAAAGGACTTAGTCCTGGTAGTTAAACTTATGCAATGAATTGGGAGAAAGAGTTTGTGATGTATTCTGCCATGGTTTGAAAATGAGTATATTTCCTGTTGGTATGCGAAGCATGGAATGTGTAATGGAATTTTATTCTATATGGGATCATAAAGGTCCATAACTAGTTGAGTGCGTCGATGTTTGCGGCGTAGGAGAGGAATAGAAGTCTCCATGTTATCCTAGTGTGGTATGGTATATATGAGGTGTTATGGAAAGTTGATAATGGCATGTTCAAGATTTTGAGATCAGTTCATAATATATGGGAAGTCATTAAAAAAAAAATTATTGAGCAGCGCGGGCAACTGCAGGTGATTTAAGAATCGATCTTTCTGGTGATTAAGTAAAAAAAAAATGGTACTACTATTCTAGTGATTTGGCAGGGTATATGGTCAAAAAAGGGCAAGGTAATGTAAACTGATAATATCTAGTGGTATGGTGGTATTATCTTGTTGGATCGACTGTGATGATTGAGTTGTTGATGGAATAGGGAAATTTCTGAATGACTTTTGTGGTATGAGTGGATGCTTGATGTGTGTTATGTATTCGTATAGTGGAGTATGGGATCAGGCATAGTGATTCATATGTTATATAGGTAATGGAGACTAGAAGTTCTCGTAATCCGCCTATGCAGTGGTTGTATATCGTGTGTATCGGCACCGTTTAGCGATCATTGGAAATTGGAAGCCCTAGTGGCTCTCTCTTAGCTTGATATGATGAATTTGGGTTATGATACTTGATTGCAGACTGGTTGTCATAAGTCAGGTTGCCTAGACTAATGTAATATGGACTGTCACACCTCCTTTTTACCACGCACAAAACGTAATGTGCCACTGTTTACTACTACACCCCGGGAAGAGATATAATAATAATCAGGGAAGGTGTTTTTCCACTTGAAGGATAGTCGGAACGGGATCAATTTATTTAATTTTTCAGAGTTGCCACTTGGAAAAATAATGGTGTCCCAAGTTACCGGTTTTAATCCCGAACCGAGGAAATTTATGACTCTGTATTACAGTCTGCGAAACTAAAAACCTGGATAAGGAATTCTGTTAACCCGGGAGAAGGTGTTAGGCACTCCCGAATTCCGTAGTTTTAGCACGGTCGCTCAACTGCGATTTTTGTTTTTATCTGATTTCTTTATATATTTCAATTATGTGCTTTTATGTTCCGTTTTTAAATTTTAGAAGAATTGCGACGTCACGAAAATACATTTCGAGTCACACCGCAACCGGTACGCCTGTGACTTTAATGCGTTTCAGTTTCGCCGAGAGTAAGATTTGGGTCACATAAATGCGCACCCGTATTTAGGAAAAGTAATTTTATTAATGCCGTGCCTAAAGAGTCTATCGTCTTGATTAACTTTTGGAAAGACCGTGAAATTTACTAAACGGTCCTTCCGAATCTAGAATTTTATTACCATTTATTTGAGGGCCCCGCGATTGTATATTTTTGCTTGGCGAGGCTCGTCTCATTATTTTAAAGGTCATACCTAGAATAGCTAGATTTTCTATTGTTTTGTTTTTGTATCAAAACGAAAGAAAGTCCTAATTGATATTATTAAGAACCTTAGTCTACTAATTAAATATTAACGGACCAAATGCCATTTTTAATCTTAAGTCCAAGGAACCCAATTTTTACACTTGGATTTCAGTATTCTCAAGCGCTGGGCCTGAGACAGGCCCAAATGGAGAGAGAAGTAAAGCTGGCCGTGTGGTTTGAGGGATCAAAATCCCTAAAAATTGAGCAAGCTATGCAATTGCTCATGAATCAGCTCGCCGGAATGAGTATGCTTATTTTTGTTTGAACATGTTGAATTTAAGACAAATCAAATTTTAGAACAAAATAGGATCAAAATTAGTAACAAATTGGCACATAAATTACTGTAAGTTGCTGCATTTTAAAAGGATACTTGATTGACCATTTTCTCACTTTCACACATACAAACACACGGCAATCTTAGCACTCTACCATGCCCTCATTTCCTTTTATTATTCACTAAAATACCTTTTGTTATGCCCAAATTTCCCTAAAAGCTCTATATTTATAACAACTATGCCAATTCCCTTTCCAATTGTACCCCTTTCCTTTTAAACTTACTACAATTTTACCAACTTCCTTTTCCCAATTTACCCCTACTTCTTAAGGCTTATTACCTTCCTAAATTCTGTATTTTATCCTCATTTTAACCTATTTTCAGATTATATTTATCAAATAGCCACAACTAGTCTAATTAATCAATTGACCCTTTTAACTAATCAAAATTCAGAATCACTCAAAAATCAAAATCACACTTGCAACAGTAACCAACATTAGGCATTCTTACAAACATAACCCCTTTATAATTAATCATTCAATTAACAAGACTCAGGGGAACATATTGATAAATTGTTGAATCTTGTTAATCAGAATATTTAATCGTAATTGAATCTATCAAGTAAGCACCTTAAGTGGATACGAAGCATGTGATTTTAATTATCGACTTATGTGATTTTATAATTGTTAAAGAGCAAATTCGATAATCAAACTCACAGCTATAACCAAATGACCTATCTTAAACACTATCCTAATTAACTATTATCCTGCTAATTGATTTATCAGTATTCAAACCAAATCCAACAAAGCACCAGAACTAAATAACAAACCACAACGTAACTACAGAACATTTTTAAAAAAATCAGAAAAGATACCAAGCTACTAAATTGATTACACCCTTATTATACTAGTCAGAAATGGAAAACTTAACTAAATTTGCAATTAACACAATCTAATATAAGAATTTCTAAACAAATTGAGCCATTTCCCAAAACAGAAAAATATTCCAATACAAGATACTTCAATCAAACAACCCGAATCTTAAAGCTATCAATCCGAATCAGTATTAGTTTTTTTTTATTTTATAAAAAATAAAGCAAACAAAAGCAGAGAAAAGGGACGAAAGGTCCAGTGATGAAATAAAAAGGAAAAAATAATCAAGAAACAAAGAAGAAGTAGAGACAGAAGCAAATTTAATTGTATGACTTCTAGTTGAGCAAAAAATAGAGAAGAAAACTAATAAACTAGTCCTAAATCTAACAAACATGCATATAATAGAGGCAAAGCGAAAGAAAACTTAGCTTTTGCCGTTTATTTTCTCTTTTATGTTTTCCTCCATTTTTTCTGTTTTTCTTTTCTTCGTTTTTTCCTTGACAAATTCTTGATAGCTTCATCCGGCAGCCTTTGAATCTTTCTCGAACAAGCTTTGTTCTTGAAGTTTTCTTGAATGTCCGGCGGCTTTAGGACTCGATTTTGCTTTTTCACTATACGAGGGTGTTAAAAGAAGGGTGAGGTGACAATTTGGGGTGGTTTTTAGGGTGGCGGCACCATGGGAGGGGGTGGCGGCGCCATTAGGGTTTGTGGTTTGGAAGGGTTATGGTGAGTTTTAAAGGAGACGGTTTAGAGAAACAGTGTGAGGAGGAGATGGAGAGTCGTTTGGTATCATTTTTGGCCGGAATGGTGGCCGGCCGGCGCCTCATGCGGCGGAACCCTAGGTGGCCGTTGAGTTGAAGAAGAGAGAGATGCGGCTGTTTGGAGAAGAAGACAGGAGGGTTAATGTGTTTAAGGTTAAGGTTGTCTCCCTGGATATATTAAAATTGCTTTTAAGTTTAGGGCCGTTAGATTAAAAATAATACACGGCTGAGATCAAATCGTTTCAGAGGGGAGGGGTTGGTCCGGGTTTGGACCGGTTGGGTGTTG
>JASVEL010006380.1:0-35280 GCA_032618575.1 Nicotiana noctiflora
ACAAAAAACCTGTAGTAGCCAACCAGGTACAATGGGAAGTTATGAAGAGTGTCACCTAGAAAAAGATCGTCATTTGTGAATGTGACATTTTCCTCACAAGCATTAACTTCTTGAGGAGTGGACTCGATAGGCTTTTCCGAAGATGGTGCCAAAGGTAGGTCATCACTCTTTTCTTCCCCCTTATCAGTATGGCAACAAGAGGCATCAATGCCCTCATGGGAAATCTTCATGTGGAACCAAATTGGTAAAAACTCCTCCAATGTCACTGGATTTTGTGGCTTTTGAGGGTGGTGCATCTCCACTTTTGCTTTCTTAAAATGCCTAACTGGATTATTTTTCATTTGTCTTTTTACCATCATCTTCCTTGTTGGTTGTTCTACTGATTCTTTTCGTGAGCTCCTATTGTGGCGCCTACGACGAGTCACCAATGTCCAACCTTAATCATCATTAGGTTGGTTGACTTCAGCTTTGTCGCTCTCCAGTAATTCTTTATTTTTACTTTCTTTAAAACCATATAATTCATCCAAACTGAATGAGCCAAAGGTGATAGAGACTTGGTTTGTGATTTCTTTGTCATCTTCAAGCACGATCTTATTTTCACGAGCCAAATCCATGACTTTATCCTTGAAGACAAAGCACTTCTCCAAAGGGTGGCTTACTAGTCGGTGATATTTGCAGTAATTTGGGTCATTTGTTTGCCCAGCTTCATTTGACTGCTTCATCTCTAGAATCTCAATGAGATTTAACTCAAGGAGTTCTTCAAAGATAGCTGGCACATCAGAATCTAGAAATGGGTACTCTTTCTCTTGCATTTCTTTTAAAGTCAACTTTCCACTTGGCTTATCGTGAAAAGAAGTGGATTTTATACTCTGATTTTTGCTCACCTTCGTCGTAAAACTTCATAGGTGACGTGTTGACATTCATAACTTCTTTGCTTTCAGACTTGGGTACTAACTTGCCCCACTTCCTAACTTCTTGCTTATCATACCCTATGCGAGGTTCATAGATGTGCATCCTTTCATTTCCAGCGGAGGCCATGCTCAATTCTATGTCATGGGCACGAGTTGTAAGTTCTTAAAATGTGCCAGGCTTCATACCTTGCAAGATGTAGCGCAATCCCTGATGCATGCCTTGGATGCACATCTCTATGCCCGAAGCTTCACTAAGCCTGACTTTGCAGTTGAGGCCTGAATTCCTCCATCGATTGATAAAGTTGATAACTGGTTCCCCCTTTCGTTGACGAGTATTTGTAAGTTCTATCATACTCACAGTACATCTCGTACTATAAAAGAAATAAAGGAATTCTTGCTCTAGTTGATCCCAACTGTCGATAGATCCAGCCTCGAGGTCCGTGTACCAGTCAAAAGCATTTCCTTTTAGCGAGCGGACAAACTACTTGATGAGGTAATCTCCATAAGTCTCAGCATTGTTGCAAGTCCCCACGAAGTGCGCAACATGTTGCTTCAGATTACCTTTACCATCAAACTGTTGAAACTTCGAAGGTTGATAGCCAGCAGGCGTCTTCAACATATCGACCCTTGCAGTGTACGGCTTTGCATATGTAAGGGAGGATTTGGCAGCAACTTCATATTTGTTCTTAATGGTTCCTTCGATGAACTCCTTTAGTTGATCGATTGGAATCATCCCTTCACATGAGACATGGATAGCCTTAGTGGATTCTGCTTGTCTTGGGAGAGAGTCACTCTCTAGAATTTTTGGGAGCTTGCCAGAACATGGGTAGATTCTTCTTCCAACAAGATTCTCACCCTATCTATTAGCTTGTCAATTATAGCCTCTTGATTTTACATGCTTTTGGTCAAGCCAACGATTGCTTCTATCAATTTTGCCAACTGCTCCTCCATGGATGAAGTGTTTGTCACCATGGCTTGCATGATTGTCGTGGATGATGGAGAGTAGCATGGATTTTCACACAAATTGATCCTTGACTGGCTCACGCTATCTAGTGTAAGTAGGGAGGATCTATCACTTGAAGCATCGTCATCTTCCTTCATAACAGAGTGCTTGGAGTCGGAGAGGTCAAGCAGAGCAAGAGTTTTCTTAATCCTTTCAGCAATATCGCTTCCATTCTTCTCCTTTTGGGGATGAAGATCTTAAAATAGGGGTTCACGCGGACGGAACATGGGGTGCTTGTTGTCCTAAAGATCTTGCTTTACTCTTCGTAATTGGTCTGAAGCTTCCAAAGGTAACATCGAGGATGCTTTCCACATCAGCATAGAACCTGGGGTTAGCAGCCTTGGTGGAAGTTAAAACGGAATTGATTTTCTTTGAAGCCATTTCAATGTTCTTGAACTTTGGTAATTGAAAAGTTGATATGAGAGGTAGAGATTGTCCCACTGGGCATGCCAGAATTGTAGACAATAAATTTGCATCGAGAAAATAAAATCAGGACCGAAAATATCGCAACAATCATAGTATTTTACTTTTGAATATATTAGTGTTACAATCTCTATGAATCCTCTGATTCTTCTTTCAGTCATAAATAAATTCAAGGGCATTTGAGCTTGATCTTGAATCTATCTTTGTTGCCACGAACAATGATCTTGAATTCAACTGGCACGAACTTTGATTTGAGCTCGCAGTCCTTGAACCTTGATTTGTTCTTCGTTCTTGAGCTTGAACTTGATTGCTTGAAGCTTGAAACTTGTGAAGGAATTTGTGGTGTTTGATCAATGAGCTCTCTCTTGCTTCATGTTATAGCTTTTGGTGTCTTTTCTGGGTTATGAAGACCCCTATTTATAGTCGTGGAAGGGAAGAGTTATGATAAGAACAAACTTTTTCCGACAAATCAAATTGAAATGTGACATAACCGTATTTGATTGGTCAGAACATGTTACTTGTGTGAACACCTAATTTTTTACCCCACCCAAATTCTATAGTATTTTAGTGTAAATATTTCTTTTAGGTCTAAATCTTAATATTTTAAATTTTTATCTTTCTTTTAATATATTTTATTTACATAAATTAAAAACAACAAAAAATACTCACATTCTTAGAATATAAGATTTGTTCCTATGTTTAAATAGAAGAAAACATATATATATATATATATATATATATATATATATATATATATATATATATAGAGAGAGAGAGAGAGAGAGAGAGAGAGAGAGAGTTCTTCGTATAATTTAAACTTTAGTGTAACTAGTTAGTTTTCTTATTTATATAGTTTCTTTAAGTAAGTTATACATTTTTTTATATTCTTTTATTTAATTTAATTAAGGAAAAGGGTTAGGAAAAAAATAAATAAATATATATAGTTTTAAAAAATAAAATAAATAAATAAATAAACCACAAAAAAAAACCACCCAACTTCCCACTTCCCTCACAACTTCCCCCATGTTTCCCACTTCACTCACAAATTCCCTCATGTTTCCCACTTCTCTCACAACTTCCCCCATGTTCCCCACTCTTTTTAACCATAACCTACACATCCACATATTCTATAAATATAGCACACAACACATCATCAACGATGATCTCAAAGTCATCTAGAAAAGGGAAGAATATTATCAAAATTGGCTTGGCAGAGGCGGAAGCCATACTCAACACTTCTTCTCCTCTTGGCCATTGCCGATAGCCTCAAACCTGTCAATACTCTCTTTCATCTCCTCCGACAAGCCATCACAAAAACCAGTCTCAAAGCAGTGCAAATCCTAGCAGAAAAATCAGTTCAAAAGCAGCCATAAACCACCATAAATCATCTCAAAAATCTGTAGCAAACTAGTCTCTAATAAACATCACAGATGACTTAATTTTTCGTTTTTTTATTGCGGAGTTTCAAGGTTCCGGCAATATTTCGAATTCTATTTTTGTTGTACAATCATGCATCATTTACAATGCCATTACATGAAGCACTCATTCATCTATAAAAGGTCCAATTTTTTTTATCTTGTTTGCTTTATCTGTTTATTGTTCTATTTAGATGATATGTGTTAATATACCTCTTGTTTGAATATGTTATTCTCTTTTTTTTTTGTACATAATTTTTCTTAGTTTTAGTTCTTACTGTTAAGTTTATTAGTCGATGTTGATGATTAAGAATCCAAAAAGAAAATTTCAAAAAAAACAAATAGAACTTAAAAATGATAAGGAAAACGTGATGATTACAATAATGTATTTAGGTCCTAAAGCTTGGTATTGTGAAATTTATTTTCCTTATCAAAATAAACTAATCAATTTTAGTTAGTTCTTAGTATTTGTTTTATCAATTGGTCGAATTAATTTCTAGCGTTGTTTTAACTTATTAATAATTTTATTAATCCTTCGATAATCTTCTCTTAACTTGTGGTAAATACTAAATAAATACTTTCATAACTCTTACAGCATCACAATTATCATAACTTAGGAAATAAGTAATTTAAAATGCTAGGCAATTTTAGGCGGCCTTCAAAAGTTGCCCATGTGTTCATACTCGAACCTTGGATTGATATGCTTAAATAATAAAAGAATTATATACGCATTCTCGCGTCTTGATACCTTTAAATAATTATGTTTTAACCATGTGTACATGTCGTACCTTGGTTTAATATCTATCTTCAAAGAAATTGCTTGTGTGCATACTGCATCTAAGTCAAAATAATTAATAAAAAATATAATAAATTAAGCGAAGTGGTAATGGACAAGCC
Organism: Nicotiana noctiflora; assembly: GCA_032618575.1. Classification (NCBI taxonomy): domain Eukaryota; kingdom Viridiplantae; phylum Streptophyta; class Magnoliopsida; order Solanales; family Solanaceae; genus Nicotiana; species Nicotiana noctiflora. Next base: position 4,650 of record JASVEL010006380.1, read on the forward strand.
ATGAGCAATAAAATACAAGAATAGTCAATAATTGATTTAAGCCGAATATTAGTCAATAAAAGCGACCGTGCTAGATCCACGGGACTCGAGGGGTGCCTTACACCTTCCTCTCGATCAACACAATTCCTTACTCACTCTTCTGTTTTCGTAGACCATAAATTAAGAGTCAAACCTTCCTTTTGAAAGGGGATTCAAATAAAAGGTGACTTGGAACACAAAAACTCAATTTCAAGTGGCGGATCTAAATAATAAATAATCCTTTTTCAAAATGTCACTTCAATTGGAATAAAACTCTTCTTGCTCAACCTCATAATAGGGTTGCGTGGGGAAAAAAGAGGTGTGACAACTTGCACACGTGACACGATTCCATTGGCCTTTTAGTGTGACTTGGCATGCCTTGTCATTTTGACATGTGGCATGATCTTATTGGCTCTTCTGTTTGACTTGATACGCCACGTCATTTGACACGTGACACCAAACTGGACCTCTAGGAAGATGACATATTGGGCCTAATGAATTGGGCTCACCACTTTAGCCCAATTAAATGAACTAGCCCAATATATTAAGACTTATTTATTTAATCCATTTATATGGACTTATATAATTAATTCAATTATATTAGCCTATATATTTATTTGGACCAATATATTTTAAATTTAAAATATACACCAAATTACTTTTATGGATTTAAATCAAATAAATTTTGTATGCCTACATATGCTCAATATAATTCTTTTATCTTTTTCTTGAGCTTGGACAAATGTTTATTAACAGTTGCTTTCATTTGGGCAAGTGCTTCTATAAGATTCATTTTTTAGGATGAGAAAATAAATACTCCTAAATGAAAGAGATTGTGTCCTCGATCATCGGAATAGTTAAGGACATGTAGTCCTTGACTTAGACTTACAAGCTCATAAATTAAGGACAATTAGTCCTGAACATACAGTAATAAGCTCATAAGTTAAGGACACTTGGTCCTGAACTTAGAGTTGGAAGTTCAAAAATTAAGGGCAATTGGTCCTTAACTTAGAGTTACAAGTACAGAAATTAAGGACGGGTAGTCCTTATCTTAGAGTTACAAGCACAAAATTAATGACAGGTAGTCCTGAACTTCCGAGTTCCAAGTTCAAAAATTAAAGACATGTAGTGTTGAACTTAGAGTAACAAGTTCAAAAATTAAGGACAGGTAGTCCTAAATTTAGACTTATAAATCAAGGACAGCGAGTCCTAAACTTACCGTAACAAGCTCATAAGTTAAGGACACTTGGTTCTGAACTTTATGAGGAGAATGGTATTTCGTCCGGGTGAGTATAAGCTTATTAAAGCAGTGACTAAAGACAAAAGACATTTTAAACAGTGGCTTAAAAATAAATAAATTTTTTATTACTGGCTAACTGTACACTTTCCCCTACATTTGTGTCATTTTTTTATAATAGAAAGTTGATGGGTTTACGGCTTTTTGTTGAGGGGCCTTTCTTGGCCCAAGCTACTGATTTTGGGCTCGCAACTTTAATCAAATCTTATACTTAAGTGGGCCTCAAGCCCAATGTTTTTTTTTCGATGCAATGTACTTTCAAGAATGTTGTTCACATATTTAATTGGGGCAAGTTCACAAATAGCCATTCTTGGGAATGCAATTTAGAGATTAGGTAATACTTTTTTTTTATCCTGAAATTTTAAATAAAATATCTTAATTTCAATACATTTTTGTCAGGAGTAATTGAACTGAAAAATTAAAATTCAGGACACACCGACTAATTCCTAAATAGCAACCCTTTAGAGCGGCTACCTGGCGTCATTTCTATAATTCTATTATTTAATTTGATTGCTTTTCATTTTTCTTTTTTTCTTTTTTGTTCATTAGTGAATCCATTTACTAGTAAATATATAGCAATTAAACAATTAAAAAAGTCTAGGATATTCTTCTCTATTTGGAAATAATGCTAGACTATAAAGTTTCTTGAGTAAACAATTCACAACCCACAAAAGTTTATTGGCTTATATTAAAGAATGAGCTTACAAATAAAAAACCTAGCTTTGTACACAAATGTAAAATTTACCAATTTTAAATGCACATAGAAAAGGGAAAATTTATGCTTTTTTGAGCTGAAGGTCCAAAATTGTCTATCTTCCTTCAGAAAAGGTAAGGATAAAGTTATATACACGTTATTTTTCCTCAGACTCCACCTTACTAGGTATTTTATTGTTATTGTTTGGATTTTAACAATTTCATTCCATTATAATGAGAAAAATTGACCCTAAAAGAAAAAAGGTTTATTGGAAAAAGGTAGAAACCCATACAGAACATAGAGAAAAAAGAGGAGTTTTTTTTGTTCTTCTCCTTTTGTTTTTTTAGGAGTGGGGACCTAGCTATGTTTGCTACATTGCATGATAAAAGAGTCATGATTCATGTCTAATAAAGAGAGCTCAATCTCAATCAATATTAGATCCCACAGTCAAATCCCATTTGCTTAATGAGAAACTTTTTAAATTTTTTGTGTTTTTCTCCATTTTTGGGGGTGGAGCGTGGGGGTGGGGGACTAGTATAGATTTTCTTGAAGAGAAATAGGTATTTTAAGAATGAAGCCGGTTAATATAATAAAAGGTTAGTTTTCAAATCCTAGCAAAAATAAAATATCCTAAGTGATTTTTTCTTTTCATTTGTCTAAATTTTATGGATCAAGGTATTCGACACTTATACTAGTGGAAGGTAATAAATATTGGATGAAATAGTCAATCCGATCCGAACATTACCATTATTAAAAGAAAGGGAAAAGTGGCCACAGCATGACTACTGCACATGTTATTGGTGGGAAGAATTGAGATTGGAGTCATGTCTTTAGTCCTTTTTGTCTTTGAAAAAGTATAGTAAAAAGAGTGAGGGCAGAGTATAAAAACTTAGAACATGAGATTTGGTTGTTTTAGTCTATTTATTGTTCTTTTGTAGTACAAACATAATGTTTTGGTACTTGTTGTTTCTCTTTGGTTTGTTAGGGGACTATGAATATGAAATTGGATTAACATTTATCTCAAATCTCAATCAATAGATTATAAGTCAAGACTAGTCCATATTTATAAAAATTATTGGTTTACAAATATCTTGACTATAAGCAACTCATCTCAAATGCGAAATAATTGGACTCCATGTGTCCAATGGAAGTCTAAATTAAGTCTATACGAAAAAAATAGTTTAATATCCTTCAACATTTGATTATACATATAGTCATACCTTTCTATAACAATATTGATTTAATAGACATTCATTAAACAAGCCAAAATTTTATGGAACCAGTTTTTATATTATGTTATAATATATGTTCTTTGTAACGGTATTTTGCTATGACAACCAAAAAAATCTGGAGCAAATGAGACTGTTATAGAGATGTTCTGAATTTCTTGAATTTTTGATTTGGATTTTCGAATTACGAATTAGATTTTGGATTTAATTTTTAAAATTTTTGGATTTCGGGTTGGATAATGGATTTGGTACTTCGAATTTTTGGATATCCGAAAATCCGAAATTCTAATACTTTATATTTAGTCCATTATCCATATATCAATAGTAATAAGTTCAATACCCTACGCATTAGATATTATCATATATATTCAACATTAATTACTAAGTTATTATGAGAATACTTTCTATTTTGACATGTTTTTACTATTTCTTACTTCTTATTTGTCATATTAACGTCTCGTTTGTATTTTTTTTCTTATTTTTCATATAATAATTTTATTGCTTTAATATTTTATTTTGATGATTGCGGTGAAAATGAAGAACGTCTCATGCAGTTTAACGTGAGTATTTTATTTGAGTATTCATTTATGTAAAATGAAGAAACATCTTAAGCTATAAGCTCAAAACCGAAAATCTAAAATATCCAAACCGATTAATCCAAAACCGAACATAAAAAATCCGATTCAATCCGAACTTATTTGGATTGGAATTGGATTGTCATTTTGTCAAACAGAAAACTAAAAATTCAAACCGAAATTTCATATGGAATCCAAACTGCCCGAACGCCTATCCCTAGGTTGAAGTTTTGTAACGCGCCAAGCACAAAATTGAAAATTTTATCTATATAGTAATATATTACACAAAAAATTTAATGACGGGTAATTAAGCAATTTTAAATAAATACATGAATAATATTTTAACCTTTTTCACTCTGCAAAATGAAAAGAGGAAGTGACATACTCATTAAATTCGTTTGGATGCATGAGCTTAAATCCATAACCTTCGAATGGGTGCTCATTTGATTAAAGTACAATAGTAATTTAATTATAAAAAAATTAATCCACACACTAATCTAATACTTAATATCTTTGGAAAGTTGTAAAATTGGATTAACATATTGGTGTTTATCTTTAACCTAACAAGAGGGGCTAATTAATCAAAAATTCCGGCGTTTAAAAGCTTAATGATTTGTAGTATTGACTAATTTTTTCTAAGTAATATGTATTTTTATATATAAAGGAGAATATAATATAATATTCAATTAATTTATTTCCAAGGGGTATGCTACAAAGCTGTGATGAAATGATTAAAGTCTGTTGACAATAATAAAAGAGACATCACATTGTCATATGCAAAGTGCCAATTCCATGATTTCTGCAAATTTTCTACTGAATGTATATGAAATTCTTTTATTTTCCACTTTTTTGGTATAAAAAGTTGCAAAACAATCTCTTGAAAACCATTCTAAGTTAGTAAAAGTTGATGTAACGTGATTAGGAGGTTACAAGTTTGAGCCGTAGAAATAATCTTTTGCAGAAATATAGGATAAGACTGCGTACAATTATGATCCGACTCTTCCTCGGACCTCGCACATGGTAAAAGCTTAGTACAACGGATTGCCTTTTTTTATTCCAGTTAGTACTCATAGACTGACTGATTAATTCAAATTTGTATCATATAAGATCACATTTTTAATTCAAAACTAAAATCCGAAACTTTTTAATTAAGTGTATAGGAAATTAGGAATATACAGTGTTTATTTTATTTCATTTCTATTTTTTTTTTTTGTGTGTGAGAGAGGGGGTACCCCTACTATCATTGAGACATGTTAAGACCCTACTTGTCTGTGAGAATATTATTTATGTGTCCCACAAACCTCTTTTTCTTAATTTGTAGGTCCATACACATTGTGAAATAATTCAATTCATCTTCAAATTCAATTGTGTGAATGGAAATTCAGTCCTTCAATCATACATGTACAAATTCATGAAATAAAAAAGCTATACTCTATCGGCTTGTTTTATTTGATTTTTTAGTCTTTTTTCTTGTTCATAATATTTAATTATTTTAAATATCAAGAAAGAATTTTTTTTTTAAAACTGCCCTTGGATTAAAGAGCCCAGGAATAATTTTTTGTATTTTTAATTAAAAAGTTAAGGCTATTATGGTTGATTATATTGTTAATTAATTATAAAAGATAAATTTTTTAATATGTGTGAAAACAACTAAAAATCATTTAAAGTGAACAAAAGGGAGTAACGAAGAAGCCAAAAAACAGTAAAAACAACAAGAAAATTATGTGATTATCAAAGGGTTTTTACCACCAAAAGTTGTGGTAGAGTTAATAATACTTTCTTATCTTTAATCTATGGTCTCATATTCGAATTTTGGATATAAAATTATATTTGATAAAGAACATTTACCTCTATAGTGGAATTCTTTGAGGTAAATTGGAATTAATGGGATCTCAAAGTGAATACTAATACTTTATTGGAAAACCTATAAAACATGTAAATAAATAAGAAGACAAGCATTGGTCTATCAATTGTCATCAGCTTGAGATGCATCTACTTCAAGAATTATTCTACTGTCTCTGCTCTCTGGCAAAGTGTCAATTAGAATTCCCCTTTCACAAACTCTTCCCCCCTCCCCCCCAACCCCCTACCCCTAGGAAATATTGAATCTAAAAACAAGAACTGTAGTCTACAGTAATACTATCATATGATGTTTGAAAAATCTGTTTGCTGGTCATAAAATGTTTTGAAAAATCAGCGTACCATTCGTCTGGTTTGTTGAACTCAAAAATTATCGTACTGATTTATGAATACAAAATAATATACATGAGTTACAGGTCAATCATATAAAATCGTAATAATTCATGAATCATGAATCATGTGAAAAAAATAATAATAAACACTCAAGATTAGGATAAGAAGTAGGGGTGCTTATCGGGCGGATCAGGCGATTATTTACTCTTAATAGTTTGGCTTATCGATTATCGGCTTTTAAGTATATTAATCCACTAGCCACCCATAAGATATCGGGCGTATTAATATCGGTTTAGCTATTATCGGGCGGTTATCGGGTGGTTATCAATTTAATTTCAGTTAATTGAAACTTAACATGCTTCAACACAATGTTGGGGTGTACATCCCCGGGACAACAATATAGTTCACATTTCTCATACCTATATATAAACTAAATTACACCATGCCAAGCAGCAAATATCAAACATACATGGATTTCAAGGAATTTGTTTGACTCAAAATGTTACTGATCATTTATGAATTCAAAACAACCGATATAAATTGAGGGTCAATCATAGCAAGTCGTAATACATCAAGAATCTAGTAAAGGAAAAGATAATGAAAAATGTTCATATTAACAACAGAAAACATCGGTGATCTTTATTCATGATAATAGAGTAGTCTGCCTCCCCATGGAGAGGTTCAGAACATTACAATCATGTTTTATTCGATCCCTCTTCCTACCTTTTCTCTTGGGTTCTCACTCTGTATTTTACTCTGTATTTCTAAATCCCCTCATAGGGAGAGAGTGGAACCCCGTTTCTGCCCCCTCTCCCTATATTTATAGATGTGAATTGTATAAGTTGACCCTTGATGGTTGGGCCCACGTTAGAGGATTATTTGAGATATATCCGACAGGTCATAACCTTAATAACCATTTTAAGTGGATGCAAAAAGGTCTCCTTAATTAGGAATGATTATGGCACTTATTACTCTTGCATTAGCTGAGGGGAGCGATTAACCTTGTCGACTGTTGTCGAATCGGGTTATGACCCATACAGTTAGTCCCTCCGCTTATCATGGTCGCTTCGGAGTCGAACTTGATGAGCGGATTTTAGCGATTGCGGAATGGGCATCTTTCGGGTGATGAGGGGGCGACGACTGCTTGTGTCGAGATCATGGCACCCTTCCCCTCCTCTTCTTACATAGTAAGGGTCCGATCTTTCACACACGAGTATCGCCGGCGAAGGGAAATAATCGGTACGCCACAATGTGAACATGATTCGCATAGCCCGTACAAATTTTCGATGGTGTAGGATTTATCCCGCCCTCGGTGATAAGTTATTCATTTTTCTATAATGAGCGAGATGGCAATCGTGATAGGGCGAGCACTTTATGACTTCAATCGTGGCGACGCCCGCTTCGGTAGAATCGAACTGTTTTTGACGGTTGGATATGCAGTTAATGGCACCCGTCGGTTTTCCCGAAAATTGATTGCGTTGCCTATAAGACGGTTTGGGGCACCTGATTCTTGGCATTCTCTAGTTTACTTGTGAGATTTTGGAGCTCTTATTTCTTGTGTGCTTTAGAGTTCTTTCCTCTTTGCAAAAAGTTCTTCCCCGTTCTTGGTTAAATCAAATACCTTACTCTATTTTTCAGGCAACTGATCGATGGCTAGTTCTTCTTCCCGTGAAATTCTTCCGACGGTGATGCCGGTTAGTCCTCCGGTGATTGAAGGCCTTTCTCCGGTACTCGGAGAGGATGGGCAAAATTAAGCTGAGAGAGTTCCGTCGGTAGACGAAATACTTCCTGCAACTAGAAGCCCGGCGGTGGATTTCACCGCCGACGGTGGGGATGACCCGGTGGATGAGGCCCCATTGATGGGGGAGGTGGGTATGGCCCAACTACGGGATCAGGGGTTTGTGCCTTCTCATGCTGACATTGTGCTCGCCCGGCCAGAGGAGAGGGTCCACACTGACCACGCCGGGTACTGTGTTTTTTATGCGTACCCTCTTAGGCTGGGGTTCAGGGTTCCGCTCCCTAATTTGGCGGTTGACTTATTTCGATATTACAACGTGTGCCCGGGGCAGCTTACCCCGTCTCTATATAAGCTTCTGGCGATGTTTTTAAAGTTTGCAGAGCTGGCCGGGAGGACTGTCACGCTTTAGCATGTACTTGCTCTATACGCTCCTCAGCGGGTGCGGGGGAGTATGCTTTGGATGAGTGCTTTAGACAATGAGGTCGAACCTCGACCATTCGAGTAGTTCTTCTATATTCGGACCGAGCACCTGGTGGCACCTTCTCCAAGATTCCCGGAGACTTGGAATTATAGACGTGAGTTGTCCCTTTAAGTGGTAAGCTTTATTCCCTTCCTCTTCTTATGTTTAGATTATCATTGTTTTCGTTATTATTTCTGCAGCCGAGAGGTCCCCTCCGACTTTATTTGCCGGGCTGCGCGGATGGCTCGAAGCCGTGGTTCCGCACACCGAGGGAGTCCGCTCGTGGATGTCCTTTTGGGAGAAATATGGCGGGGGGCCAGTTGTGGGTAAGAGGTTTATACTTACCGTATATGGATTGTTTCGAGCCTAATAAATCCTTGGGTTGACATTGTCCTTTGTTGCAGGGAGAGTGTACCGAGGCAGAGCCCCTCAATTGGCATTTTGGCGGCCTAGTGCGATTAATAGGTTCTTCGCTATGCTGATACCATGACGGGTGCCCACGACTGCATCGGTTGAGTCTTCTGCGGCTCCGTCCCCTTCTCGTCCTTTATTTCGTGACGAAGGTCCGTCGAGGACCGTTCGCCCTTGAGACGGTTCGTCTTTGTGCGATAATTATTTCACTTCCGGCTCCGTTAGTGGCGGGTGCACCCGTTCCTCCCATTGTGATAAATGTGGATTCCCCTCCTTCTGGGGCGAGGGATGGTGCGGACGCGACACACACTCCTGATGACAGGCCGAGAGAAAATGAGGCTCAGGCTCGTGAGGATCGAGAGGGAAGTGTCGCCCCTACTGCTCAATCCTCGACCCATATGGTCGAGTTGGGGGGACCTTCTCGTGTGTTCGTGGATGTTGGTGGCTCAAGTACCCCTTCGACGGAGATGGCAGCGGTGGGAGAGGGGTCTACATCTGATTCCGACTTGGATTCTGAGGACGTTCGCATGTTTCGCGATGGAATCACGAGTGCGGCAGTCCACCCGGACGGGAGGCCGCATGTTATTGAAATTCCCGTGAATGAGAATTTGTTGCTGTTGGACTCGGCTTTGGTTTCGCAGCTTAGCCAGTTATGTTCTGCGGTTGAGAACGAATCCTTGAGGGGGGTACAAGACGCTGGTTTGATGAAAGAGGTAGCCGTGATGGGGATGTGGGTATGTATTCGAAGGTGGCCGCTTATTTGTTTTCTATTTATCCCTCACTTTTTACAATCTTTTGTATCCATGCCTGACCTCTCGTTCTTCATTTTGCAGGCGTTTTTGTTGCAGGTGGAGAGTCTTCGTCGGGCCAATATTCGGTCCGGAGTATTTTTACGAGTGTTTGACAAGTGCCGTCGTTACCGAAACAAGTGTAGGGAGTTGAGTAAACGTATAAGGATTGATTCCCGTAACCGGGTGTTAGTTGAGGAGTTGGCGAGGAGGGAGTTGCAGGCGAACCAAGCACTTGGTCGCATAAGAGCTTTGGAGGATCAGTTGCATTGGAAGGATGACGAGCTCGAGGCTGGATGGAGGGCTTCGATAGAGTTTGAGCGTTTATGCTTAACCAAGGTGACGAAGGTTACCTCGGAATGGAGTGGGAAGATTGCTGAACTGGAAGGAGAAGTGGTCGCTTTGAAGCGAAGGTTGGTTGAGGCCTCGGCCCTGGTGGATGAATTGCAGGGTGTTATCCGTGCTAACGACTCTCAGTTATCGTTGGTGAGAGCTGCTGCTGCCTTCAGGGAGAGCAGTCTTGAAGAGCGGGTCAGGGTTCTAGAGCAGGGCGCTCAGGATGCGGTGGGACAAATCACGCTTTTGGAGGAAGAGAACAGGCGCATCCAAGAGCAGTCTGTTTTCATGGGTGGTTCCCGCGAGGTTTGGGTTTATGATGAGGCTCGGCGGGACGTATATAAGCACCTGTTTGAGGCTGGCATCATTTCCGAAGCGATTCTTGAGGGTGCACGCCAGAGGGCGCGGGGAGGCTCGCGTGGAATGTGGTTTCGACGCTGCAACGCCTGGTATTGATGATGGTGTTGGCGGGAGTCTGGCGGGGGCTGGCAATGGTGTGGAAATTGCGGGCGGTGGCGCAGATGGAACAGGTGGCGAAACGGCCGGAGCAGGAGATGGCGCAGCTGGAGCGGGCGACGGTGCGGATGGTCCTGAGTGAAAAAGAGTGATCTTTTCTCCTTTCTAGCGGTCGTTGCCGTATGTTGTATTTTGTTTGTTCTTTTTTTGTTGTTGTGTTGTTTTTTTTTTGGACGATGTTCGGCTGGGTGTAGACGGGCGTGGCCCGTCATTGTTCTTTGAATTAAGGAGGAGCTCCCTTTTTTGCGCTGCTCTATTACTGCTTGCTTCACTTGTGCTCCCCTCTTTTTTTTGGGGGGGGGGTGGCGATACGTCTCCTCGAAGGCAATTTGTTCCAATCATAATCCTGTTCTAGGTGCGACTGGGGATTTCGCTGGATAGCGGGGATGTCTGCCCTGCACCTTAGTTTACTCGCCAGTTTATCGGTAGGGACAGACGACGCAGATCTTAATTTTGACCGTGGTCGAACTTATTCGGCGAAGATTCATGGCTTGAATCTCGGTTCAGTTGTCGCTGACCGTAGAGGCGTGTGTCCGAATCGAGGGTGCGTAGCCTAAGTCGAACTTCAACTGTGATCAGATTGATTTGGCGAAGGCGCATGGCCTGAAGCCCAGTTCAACTGTTGTTGAACATTTTTTGATTAATTTGAGTCGAGAGCACGTAGCCCGAGTTCTAATTCAACTATGGTTGAATTAGTTGGCGAAGGCATATGGCCTGAGTCCCAGTTCAACTGTCGTTGAACATTCGTTGATTATTTTGAGTCGAGGGCGCGTAGCCCGAGCCTTATTTCAACCGTAGTTGAATTAGTTGGCGAAGGAACATGGCCTGAGTCCCAGTTCAACTGTCGTTGAACATTCATCATTATTTTAAGTCGAGGGCGCGTAGCTCGAGCCTTATTTCAACCGTAGTTGAATTAGTTGGCGAAGGCACATGGCATGAGTCCTAGTTCAATTGTCGTTGAACATTTATTGATTATTTTGAGTCGAGGGCGCGTAGCCCGAGCCTTATTTCAACCGTGGTTGAATTAGTTGGCGAAGGCACATGGCTTGAGTCCCAGTTCAACTGTTGTTGAACATTCGTTGACTATTTTGAGTCGAGGGCGCGTAGCCCGAGCCTTATTTCAACCATAGTTGAATTAGTTGGCGAAGGCACATGGCCTGAGTCCCAGTTCAACTGTCGTTGAACATTCGTTGATTATTTTGAGTCTAGAGCACGTAGCCCGAGCCTTATTTCAACTGTAGTTGAATTAGTTGGCGAAGGCACATGGCCTGAGTCCGAGTTCAACTGTCGTTGAACATTCATTGATTATTTTGAGTCGAGGCGCGTAGCCCGAGCCTTATTTCAACCGTAGTTGAATTAGTTGGCGAAGGTACATGGACTGAGTCCCAGTTCAACTGCCGTTGAACATTCATTGATTATTTTTAGTCGAGGGCGCGTAGCCCGAGCCTTATTTCAACCGTAGTTGAATTAGTTGGCAAAGGCACATGGCCTGAGTCCCAGTTCAACTGTCGTTGAACATTCGTTAATTATTTTGAGTCGAGAGAGCGTAGCCCGAGCCTTATTTCAATCGTAGTTGAATTAGTTAGCGAAGGCACATGGCTTGAGTTCCAGTTCAACTGTCGTTGAACATTCGTTGATTATTTTGAGTCGAGGGCGCATAGCCCGGGCCTTATTTTAACCGTAGTTGAATTAGTTGGCAAAGGCACATGGCCTGAGTCGCAGTTCAACTGTTGTTGAACATTGTTGATTATTTGGAGTCGAGGGCGCGTAGCTCGTGTCCTATTTCAACTAGTTGAATTAGTTGGCGAAGGCACATGGCCTGAGGCGTTATAGGAGGTTGTCCGCCGGCGAGTCCCAGCTGTCGCTGGTAAGGGCTACTGCCGCCTTCAGGGAGGCGAGCCTCGAGAGGCGGATAGGTACTTTCGAGCGGGATGCTCAGGATATGGTGGAATGGGTTACAATTGTGGAGAAAGAAAAAGAAAAACAACATCTACGGGGTCAGATTGCTTCCTCTGGCCATGCTCGTGAACTTTGGGTTTATGGTGAGGCCTAACGGGACATGTATAAAAGTCTGTGGGAGGCCGGCATCATGACTGAAGCTACTTTCGATGGGGTGCACCAAAAGGCTCGGGAGGCCCGTATTGATTGTGATTTTGATGCGGCGATGCCAGGGGCTGATGATGGCGCAGATGGGGACGCGAATGGCACCGAGTAAAAGGAAGTGTTTTTCTTTTTCCTTTTTTTGATTAACCGGCATTGGCCGGGTGTAAGCGGGGATGTCCCGCAATCATTTTTATGAATAAATGAAATCCTCTTCCTATTATTTTCCCTTTCTTTGTTTTGTACCTACCCCTTTTGGGTTTTTCTTTTTGAAGAGGCGATCTGCCTTTGAGTTTGACCTTAGTAGGCAAGTTATTTTTTTATTGTTGGCGACTTTTCTGTTTTCGACTCGGGGTGATCGAGTCAGAACTGTTGCTTGGTAGTAGTGGCGCTTAGCCTTAGTCCCAGTTCAGGAGTGGCTAGACTATTGGACATGATGATAAAGAGTGCATCCTTGTAGTCCGATCGGGGCCGAACATTACGTGCCTCTAATCTTAGTTCAAGTTGGGCGTACTTGCTTGAACGACGAGGGTACCGACCCCGCGCCTTAATTCGTTAGAGATTGAGTTTTGCTGAGTTCAGTGGTGAAGGAGCTCCGTCCGAGTTCTGGTTTAGCTATGGTTGAACTTGTTAAATTTGAGGGTGAAAGCACCTGGCTTCATGGTCCGAGCGAGGTCGAACTCGCTGGATTTGATGGTGAAGGTGCATAGCTTGGGCCTTGGTTTGACCATAGTTGAATTTATTGGCGAAGGCGCGTAGCCTGAATCTTGTTTTAACCGTAGTTGAACCTATTGGTGAAGGCGCATAGACTAAGTGTTGGTTCGACCTTAGTTTATTGGCGAATGCGCATGGCTTGAGTCCCAGTTCAACTGATGTTGAACTTCGTCAGTTTTGGAGGCGAAGGTGCGTAGCCTGAGTCTTGGTTTAACCGTAGTTGAACCTATTGGTGAAGGTGCATAGCTTGAGTGTTGGTTCAACCTTAGTTTATTGGTAAAGGCGCATGGCCTAGGTCCCAGTTCAACTGTTATTGAACTTATTGGCAAAGACGCATGGCCTGGGACTTTGTTCAACCGTAGTTGAACTTTGTCAATTTTGGAGGCAAAGGCGCGTTTTTAAATCTTGGTTCAACCGTCGTTGAACATATTGGTGAAGGTGCATAGCCCGAGTCTTTGTTAAACCGTTGTTGAACTTTGTCAATTTTGCAGGCGAAGGCGCGTGGCCTGAATCTTGGTTCAACCATGGTTGAACTTATTGGCGAAGGCACGTAGCCTGAGTCCCAGTTCAACAGTTGTTGAACTTATTGGCAAAGGCGCATGGCCTGAGTCTTTGTTCAACCGTAGTTGAACTTTGTCCATTTTTTAGGCGAAGGCGCGTAGCCTGAACTTGGTTCAACCGTAGTTAAACTTATTGGTGAAGGCGCATAGCTTGAGTCCCAGTTTAACTATTGTTGAACTTATTGGCGAAGGCGCATGGCCCGAGTCTTTGTTCAACCGTAGTTGAACTTTGTCAATTTTGGAGGTGAAGGCACGTAGACTGAATCTTGGTTCAACCGTAGTTGAACTTATTGGCGAAGGCGCATAGGCTGAGTCCCAGTTCAACTGTTGTTGAACTTATTGGCGAAGGCGCATGGCTTGAGTCTTTGTTTAATCGTAGTTGAACTTTGTCAATTTTGGAGGCGAAGGCGCGTAGCCTGAATCTTGGTTCAACCATAGTTGAACTTATTAGCGAAGGCACATAGCCTGAGTCCCAGTTGTTGTTGAACTTATTGGCGAAGGCACATGGCCTGAGTCCCAGTTCAACTGTTGTTGAACTTATTGGTGAAGGCGCATAGCTTGAGTCCCAGTTTAACTGTTTTTGAACTTATTGGCGAAGGCGCATGGCCTGAGTCTTTGTTCAACCGTAGTTGAACTTTGTCAATTTTGGAGGCGAATGCGCATAGCCTGAATCTTGGTTCAACCGTAGTTAAACTTATTGGCGAAGGCGCATAACCTGAGTCCCAGTTTAACCATTGTTGAACTTATTGGCGAAGGCGTATGGACTGAGTCCCTGTTCAACTGTTGTTGAATGATAATAGGCGATATAGTCATCATTTATGTTATAGGTAAGGCGCATAGTCTGAGTCCTAGTTCAACTGGTGTTGAACTTATTGGCGAAGGCGCATGGCCTGAGTCTTTGTTCAACCGTAGTTGAACGTTGTCAATTTTGGAGGAGAAGGCGTGTAGCATGAATATTGGTTCAACCATAGTTGAACTTATTGGCGAAGGCGCATAGCCTGAATCCTAGTTCAACTGTTGTTGAACTTATTGGCGAAGGTGCATGGCCTGAGTCTTTTTTTAGCCGTAGTTGAACTTTGTCAATTTTGGAGGCGAAGGCACGTAGCCTGAATCTTAGTTCAACCGTAGTTGAACTTATTGGAGAAGGCGCATAGCCTGAGTCCCAGTTCAACTGTTGTTAAACTTATTGGCGAAGGCGCATAGCCTGAGTCCCAGTTTAACTTATTGGCGAAGGCACATGGCCTGAGTCTTTGTTCAATCGTAGTTGAACTTTGTCAATTTAGAGGCGAAGGCACGTAGCCTGAATCTTGGTTCAACCGTAGTTGAACTTATTGGCGAAGGCGCATGACCTGAGTCTCAGTTAAACTGTTGTTGAACTTATTGGCGAAGCCGCATAGCCTGAGTCCCAGTTCAACTGTTGTTGAACTTATTGGCGAAGGCGCTTAGCCTAAGTCCTCCCGTTGTGGGTATTAAGCGCTGGGGCTCGATTTTGATTTGAGACCTTGAGCAGTTTATGCATTATCCTCCCAATCGGGGCATGTGGTCTGTTTTGAGGTGGCTTTCGGCTCGGGATAGTTCTGTTCCTTTTCCCGGCCAGGCCCTGAATCGAGGGTGTGGGGGTGCCTCATAGGGATCCTTCCTTAGGGGGGAAAACTTCTTCTTCTTGTTTGCACTATCAAGGATCGGAGAGAGAGAGAGAGGACTTGGATCTTGATTTGAGATTTTCGAGTTCCCCTTGTCTGAGATGCTGCTTTGGCTTGCTCGAGCGGGGTTTTTCTTCTCATTTTTTGCTTCTTTCCTTTTGGTTCTGGAAAAACTACGCAATTTTGCTAGGAAATTCCCATAGATGGTGCCAAATTGTTAAACTCAAAAGTCATGATACACTTTATGAATACAAAATAATATACATAAATTACGGGTCAATCATAGCAAATCATAATAATCCATGAACCTTGTGAAAGATATAATAATAAACACTCAAGATTAGGATAAGAAGTATTGACAACTTTTATTGATGATATTGATTTGGTTTGGCTCTCCATGAAGAGGTTCAGAGTCTTACAATGGTGTTTTATCTTCCCAAGAGATGTGTATTTTTTGTTTGTTCTCTCTCTCTCTCTCTCTCTCTCTCTCTCTCTGGAGAATAGTAAAGAAGAAAAAGCCCCCCCTCCCCCGAGATGGGTTCATTCTTCTTGTATTTATAGCTGTAAGCTTCATGAGCAGGAAATGAGCGGTCGTGGCCACGTCGAGATTTCGCCCCCATGAGGAGGCGGATAGGCCGTACCTTTATCCACCTTACTGAATGAGAGTCGAATCATGTTATAAGCTAATGGTCTTACCTCTTATTAAGTATGGATTACTTCAAGATATAATTATTTTCGTTAATTGCCGTGGGTCGGATTCTGACCCATACATGGTTCAAGATTTTCATCGAGGAAAGACAAGATTAAGAACAAAGTTATTAAGAAAAATATGGGAATGGCCCCTATGTAGATTAAATTATGGGAATAGAGACTGAGATGTAAAAGGGTGAGACATAGATGCACTGGTTAGGAGGCGTGAGAGGTTGACCATAATGAGTTCGAGGAAGGATAGGGGCAGGCCAAAAAAGTACTGGAAAAGTTGATTAGGCAGGACATGTCATTGCTTCAGCCTACTGAGGATAATGAACCTCGATAGGGAGGTCGAGAATTATGGTTGAAGGTTGACAGGTAGTCGTGAGTTTCTCCTAGGTTTATCAATAGTACTAATACTATTATTGTATTTTCTTATTCCGGGTTCGTTATTATTACATGTTGTGTTATTCACTTCCGTTGCCCTATTACTTTATTGTTGCTATTATATATTTGTTACTTTATTTTCACTATTTCTTGAGCCGAGTACCTATCAAAAATAGCTTCTCTACCTTCATAAGATACGGATAAAATATACGTACACATTACTTTCCTCAAATCCCACTTGTGAGATTACACTAAAGTTTTTATTGTTGTTAATATTGTTGTTGTTGTACTATAAAAAGGTTTCAAAGACACAATTTAAGTGTAGATAAAGTGTTTAAATGAAACTTAGCTAAGTTAAAGGGCCAAAATGAAATTTCGTGTCACGTTTAAGGGGACTGACTATGTATTTTACCATGTATAGTAAAACCATGACAACTTCATTACAATAAGAATTGAACATCTTTATCCAAAATTTCAAACAAGAACAACTCAGCACAGTGTTGTCCTTACTGGAAAAAGAAGAAAAATGTGTAACCAGCTAAGGAGGCAGACTAGCTGTTACAGTAGACGTAAACAGTTTCATTGACTGATGACTCCTCATTTCTTGCGAAACAGTTAAAATTTCTTCATTTTTAATTAGATATTTCGAATTTAAATTCAAGAATCTCTTGGCATGCAAGGGTTTACTCTATAATTGACTTATGTAGCGCAATTCAAATTAATAATATCATTGAATTTTAATATTAAAAGGACCTTTAGAATAATAGTAAAATTAGAATTTCTCTATGAGTGTTCAAACTTGAAAAAAGTAAAAGAAAGTCTCTGACGGACGATGTTTAATATATATTATATATTTTTAATAATTACCTATATATGCAGTATAATTTTTCGACAAAGAGTAGTCAATTGACCACCCTTACTAAAGTGTAGTTTTGCACCTGTAGGTTGCCGGTTTCAGACGTAAAATCAATTACTGATGCTACGTTACACTCTCTTGAAGTCGAAACCCTGAATCCTGCGTGGCAAGTATGTCTTTTTTAAGTAGACTTTCAAAAAATGGGACGATTTTAAAAATATTATTCCATGAGTTGATCCCTCTGTTAGTATTACCTCCGGTCCAAAATAAGTGATTTTTTGACTTTTTTTTTGTGGTCCAAAATAAGTAATTTTTTCGGATTTCAAGAATGATTTAATGATGTTTTTTCTACATTGTCCTTAGAGTAAATATTATTGGAATATGTGTTAAGAGTATTTATGTGAGATAGTAAGGTTAAAATGGTCAATTTTATGCTAAAATGTGACTTTCTTAATATGTGTAAAAACATCCAAAAAAAATTACTTATTTTGAATCGGAGGGAGTATTACTCACATATATTTCTCTTTTAACCCTTTTTTCAGAAATTCCAACACACTTTCCCTCTTTTTATGTCACTCTTTTTCTCTATACAAAGCAAAAAACACAACAGACATAAAAACACACAAACACCTGACCCCTTGAAAATCAGTTACATAATCAACGTTGTACCCATTCCCCACCCCACCTCCCCTCTCAGTCTGGCTTCATGTTTGTCCTAAGAAAATCCTTTTTTTTTTCTCTGCAACCTTAATCTACTCCAAATTTTGATATTCTGCAACTTAGGACTACACTAACAATTAGTCCCTTGTTTCTATTTTACTCTTAAATATTGTTTTCAGCTCAGCTAGTCTAGCTTAGTCCCAGGTTTTCTGTGTCCCTTTGTTTTTTAGTGTTTGTTTGTTTGTTTCTTCTTCTACACACACACTGTTTTCTTCATTTCTGACATGGATTTTTCTTAGTTGGTACTCCCTCCGGTTCAAAATAAGTGATGTTTTGGCCATTTTTTTGTGGTCCAAAATAAGTGATGTTTTCGGATTTCAAGAATGACTTTATGATGTTTTTCCTATATTGTCCTTGGAGTAAATAATATTGGAATATGTGTTAGGAGTGTTTATGTGAGATAGCAAGGTTAAAATGGTTAATTCTATTGCTAATAAATGCTAAAAGGTGATTTTCTTAATAAACACCCAAAACATCACTTATTTTGGACCGGAGGGAGTACATTTTATTTCCTAAATTTAAGGGCTTTCCAGCATTTTTGGTTATGTTCCAATTTCATGATTGAGTCTTTAACATTTCAATACTCAATTTTTTTGTCTCTAAAGCCCCTTTTTTCTTCATTAATGGCTTCTTGATTGTTGCTTTAGAGGGCAAAGGAAGTAAAAAGAAAGGAGAAATTGAAGAAAAAGTGTTTTCTTATATGAAAAACCCCAAATATGGAAATTTTGAGCTTTCTTGTGCATTTCAAGACTCGGTCTTTTTTACTCTAAAGCCCCTTTTTTCTTCATTAATGGCTTCTTAATTGTTGCTTTAGAGAGTAAAGGAAGGAAAAAAAAGAAAGAGAAATTGAAGAAAGACCCCCCCCCCCCCCAAAAAAAATGTCAATTTTGAGCCTTTTTTGAGCTTTCTTGTGCATTTCAAGACTCAATTTTTTTGTCTAGTAAGCCCCATTTTCTTCATTAATGGCTTCTTGATTGTTCCATTTGGTTGTTTTAGAGGGAAAAAGGAAGAAAGGTGGTTTCTTGAAGAAAAAAAGAAACCCAAAAATGGCAATTTTGAGCTTGTTAACATCTGTGTTTGTAGTGTTGTTGTTATCAAGATTTCAACTTGGGAATTTCCAGTTAGTTTTTAATGATCAGAATGTAGTGGAAGCAATTGGGAAAGAGCTATTAATACCAGGTTGGAGTGTGAACACAACTGATTTTTGCTCTTGGGCTGGCATTAGTTGCAGCTCAAACAATTCAATGGTAGAAAGACTTGATCTTTCTGGTTTTAGATTACAAGGTAATGTGACTCTAATATCTGAGCTCAAAGAACTGAAATGGCTAGACCTTTCTCATAATAATTTCCAAGGTTCAATTCCACTATCATTTGGTAATTTGTCTATGCTTCAGTATCTTGATTTGTCTTTTAATAAGTTTGGAAACTCAATTCCTAGTGAATTAGGTAAGCTTAAAAACCTTAAGTCATTGAACCTTTCAAACAATTGGCTAACTGGAGTTGTACCTGCTGAGCTTGAGGGGTTGGAAAATTTGCAAGATTTTCAAATATCTACCAACAATTTAAATGGTTCTATTCCATTTTGGGTTGGTAATTTGACCAATCTTAAGGTTCTTGCAGCTTATGAGAATGAGTTTAGTGGTGATATTCCATTTAACTTAGGCTTGAACTCTGAGCTTTCTTTGTTGAACTTGCATTCTAATCAGCTTCAAGGTACTATTCCTGAGAGCATTTGTGCTAAAGGGAATCTTGAATTTCTGGTTTTGACTCAAAATAAGTTGAATGGAACCATTCCTGAGTCTATTGGGAATTGTAAAGGCCTTTCAAGTATTAGAATTGGGAATAACAAGTTGATCGGTGGCGTCCCTAAAGCAATTGGGAATATCAGTAGTCTTACTTATTTTGAAGCAGATAGTAACAGTTTGTCTGGTGAAATTGTCTCAGAATTTGCCAAATGCTCTAATCTTACACTACTTAATTTAGCGTCGAATGAGTTTTATGGAACTATTCCTCCTGAGTTTGGTGAGCTCAACAATCTTCAAGAATTGATTGTTTCTGGTAATAACCTCTATGGTGAGATTCCAACTTCAGTTCTTAAGTGCAAGAATCTCAATAAGCTTGACTTGAGCAACAACAAGTTCAATGGCACGATACCGGCGGATATATGCAATACCTCAAGATTGCAATATTTGCTGTTGGGGGAGAACTTAATTAGAGGGGAGATACCTCATGAGATAGGGAACTGTGTGAAATTGCTTGAGTTGCAAATGGGGAGTAATGAAATTATTGGAAGTATCCCTTCTGAGATTGGCCATATGAAGAACTTGCAGATTTCATTGAATTTGAGTCATAATCATCTCCGTGGTCAATTGCCTCAGGATTTAGGAAAACTTGACAAGTTGGTTTCTTTGGATGTCTCTGATAACCAGCTATCTGGGAATATTCCGTCGGCGTTGAAGGGCATGCAGAGTTTGATAGAGGTTAATTTTTCAAGCAATCGATTCACTGGACCAATACCTACTTTTGCACCATTTCAGAAAAGTCCTAATTCAAGCTTTCTTGGAAACAAAGGGCTCTGTGGTGATCCCTTGAGTGGTGGTTGTGGAGATCTAAATGGTTATAACCACAGCATTTACGGTCACAAGGTTTCTTACCGAATCGTTTTGGCTGTTATTGGTTCTGGTTTGGCAGTTTTTGTATCTGTTACAGTGGTTGTTTTGCTGTTCATGATGAGGGAAAATCAAGAGAAAGCAGCTGCCAAAGAAGCTGGAATTACCATTGAGGAAACTTCTAGCAAACCAGTGATACTAGCGGGAAATGTCTTCGTTGACAATCTAAAGCAAGCGATTGATTTTGATGCTGTTGTAAAAGCAGTCATGAAAGACTCAAATAAGATTAGTGTTGGTACTTTCAGCACTATCTATAGAGCAGACATGCCTTCCGGGATGATATTGTCGGTGAAGAAGCTAAAGTCTATGGACAGAACTATAATTCATCACCAGAGTAAGATGATCAGAGAGCTCGAAAAGCTTAGTAAGCTCGTTCATGATAACCTGGCCAGGCCTATCGGGTTTGGAATCTATGAAGACGCCGTTCTTCTGTTGCATCAATATTATGCCAACGGGACGTTGGCTCAATATCTTCATAAATCTAGCCATGAACCTGAATATAAACCGGACTGGCCAACAAGACTTGCCATTGCCGTTGGAGTTGCAGAAGGATTGGCATTCCTCCATCATGTGGCCATCATCCATCTTGACATTTCTTCGGGGAACGTGCTTCTCGATTCTAATTTCAGGCCTTTGGTTAGTGAAGTTGAAATATCTAGGCTTCTGGATCCATCTAGAGGGACTGCAAGTATCAGTGCTGTTGCTGGCTCATTTGGATATATTCCCCCAGGTATTCTATTATTCAAACACATACTTATCGTTCTCTTTTTTTCGTTTATATATATTTGGTATTGACTAGTTTTCTCTCTCTGAACAGAGTATGCGTATACAATGCAAGTAACAGCTCCTGGAAACGTTTATAGTTATGGGGTTGTTTTGCTCGAGATCCTTACCACCCGATTACCTGTTGATGAAGATTTTGGTGAAGGAATAGATTTGGTTAAATGGGTACATGGTGCACCTACAAGGGGGGAAACACCAGAACAGATACTCGACGCAAGGCTCAGCACCATTTCCTTTTCTTGGAGAAAGGAAATGTTAGCAGCGTTAAAGGTTGCGTTGCTGTGCACTGACGTGACACCAGCAAAACGACCAAAGATGAAGAAGGTGGTAGAAATGCTGCAAGAAATCACAGAAAGCTAAATGAAGTTTGCATCATCAATGTATGTCTTGATCTCGTTCCTTCATATGAATGCTTCCGTGAAAATGCTAGTGTACGACATACTTAGTCGAGGGGACAAAATGGTCGAACTCCGTATACTGGTCAGGGATAGCTGGTTGATGTGTCTTACCATTTTGTACTGGGGCTTCCATCATATGATCAAGAGTTCTTTTTCTCCAAAACATGTAAATGTTGGTGAAATAGATCAATATCTTTCCTTTTCCTGTCCTCTTTTCTGGTAAATTGATTCCAAATTAAATATAGATTCAATCATAGTTAAAGTATCTATTCAACATGTGACTCACTTTCTATTTTGTTCCTTCAATATTAAGAGATAAGTGACTCACTCTATTAACCTATAACTGCTATTGCTTCTAGCTGATATGTAGTTTGTTCTTCACCTCCTAGCAGAGACAAAAAACACTAGCTGATTTCTTCTTATCTGCCTGATCCTTGGTTGACAGAATTATCCGGTACCTGTGTAGGTGGAGGTAGTAGGTACTTGGGGTGGAATAGTCGAGGTGCAGGCAAACTAGCCCTCGACCATGTTATAAAAGAAAGAACACTAGTTTGTTCTTTATTTTAGCAAAATATCTGTTTAGTGCAAGTATAACTTATCTACTATTTTATTTTGGCATGAGGATGATATGAGTAGAGCTTAAAGAAATAAGTGAGGATTCATATCACCGACTCCCAACTTTGTTTACCGAGACATAGTTGTTGTTTGTTATATCTGTTGGTTCAAGTTCTAGGATAATATTAAAGTAATGCCTACTTCCCAACCCAAGAAGCTAGATTTGGCCTTTGCGAGCAAAGAGTTTGCATAAGTAATCCAGCAGGTAAGAGCCCGACGCATGATGTGTGAGTTAGATGCACGTCACATGTTCGATCTCTGGACACAAAAGCTTGTTATTTAAATGGAGAAGGATAGAGGAGTGGATCCATCATCCAACAAGTTTCGAACCATGCTGTCACTGACCTTTAGGGCTTTCTCAGTAACCAAAAGAAAAAAAGTAATCTAACACGTATGTTTGTCGATTCATTAGATGCTTGGAATCTAAGTCATTTTTCTAGCCCTTCTTCAATGTGTACTTAGAACATAATGTGCACAGAATACAACAGAGGGTACAAACCATGATAAGTTAATATGATTTGGTGCAAACACTGATTGCGAGTCGGTATTTTCCATAAATGGAAGTTAAAAGTTCCCGTTAAGCAGATGATGGCTGGTTGAGAACTCCAATTTCCTTAGCACGGCTAATAGTATCATCCAATATATTCTTCATATCTTTTTTATACACAAAACCCTCATCCATAAGCTTCTTTGATCCCCACTTCACTTCTCTCTTTGGATCATCCAAGTACCTGTTTAATGGGAAGATATGAAAATAAAAATATCAAATAATCACCATTACCAGAAATGATCCTTCAAATATATAAAAGTGAGCACTTTAGTCTACTTTTACAAACTTATATAGACACTAATAGTGTAAAGTTTCCGCCTATAACAACAAGGCTTAAACTGCCAGAGACAAGCTAGCTGGACTCTTACGTAACTGAGTATTGAAAGAGGAATCGTCTTATTGCTTGGGAAGAATATATCGATACTGCCTCCTCATACATAGAGAAGGCAGCATACAAGATGAAGAAGCTCATGGATAAGAAGAGGCGCGGGATCTTAGCCCAACCTAGTACGAGGATCTCGTATCTAGTAACCCAACCTATACAAAGGGCGTCAAAGTCGCTTGACTAGGTTGGAGCTATAAAGCTTGCTATGTTAGAGTAGGTTATCATTCCATGGTTGCTTTAAAAATTAACTGTAACTGACTTTTAACTGCCTGATAATGTAAAAACGTTTTACGTCCTAAGTGCATATTAGTTAAACTCTTGTTTTACTTGTTCTATAGCCTTCAAATACCAAGCATATGCACAAAGAAAATCCAAGTCTCCTTTACATGTCGGTAGCATTAGTACTAGTCTAGTATTTTCATACCTTATTATCCATAGATTTCTTCTACTATATGTCGGTTCTTTCGCCTTGATTATTCTATCACGTTGTCACCTTATCACATTATCCCATTGTTGTTACTACTTGTTGTGTCTATCAAAAACAACCTCTCTACTTTCTCAAGATAAGGGTAAGATCTGCGTACACTCTACCACAGACCTCACATTATGGGATTACACTGGGTTTTTTGTTGTTGCACAAAGAAAATTCAAGAACTACTACTTCTACAACAACAAAAAACAACCAAAAACCTAGTGAAATCCCACAAGTGGGATTTGGGGAGTGTAAAGTATACCCTGGCCTTACCACTATCTTATAAACAGAGAAGCTGTTTCCGAAAGACGCTCAAGAGAAGTGAAAATAAAGCAATAAACAGACAGTAGCAACAACAAAACTACTACATCAAATGAAAGATAGAGTTCTAATTACCTTTGATTGACATGAAACTCTGGGAATTTTTCTTTGTAATAACTGGCAATTTCTGCAGAAGAAACAAAGGCGCTCGCGCACAAGAAACGACCATTTATAGAAGCAGTTTCCATGCCAAAAATGTGAGCTTCACAAACATCTTCAATGTGTACAATTGGAACTTTTCCATCAACTTCTTCTATGAACTTGAGTTGTTGGTAACTAATTTCATCACCAGTTACAACTGATAATATAGCAGCCATACTTACTGAAATATTTGACAAGACTGTATCTCCACCCACAAGACCACAACCTAAGCTCACAACCTCAAAACCATTTTTGCCTAAGTTCAAGATTTCTTTCTCAGCCATTGTCTTTGCTTCCACATACTCCTATATCATTCAAAATGAAAATGTCATTTTCAAGTGCAAGTCTGATTCTTTTTCACGGGCCAAACACGTATTTTTTTGAATTTTTCTTTTGTGGCGGTGAGATTTGAATTCACGACTTTATACCTGCTATGATATTATGTTGAAGTGTCGGACAATTTCATCTAAAAGTTAAACTGTTAAAGAGATCACACTTTAGTTGCCTAATTATATTATGTCTCAGTAGTTAGTCACCTAAGGGTATAGCTTAGTGGTAAATGAAGTGAGTGCGTACCTTGGAAACCGGGGTTCAATTTCGAGCCAGACAGTGCAGGTTAAAATTTTGAAGAGTAGGCTTCACCTGCTCCACCCCATCTTGTTTGCCATTTTTATAATTTTATGGGCAGCCCGGTGAATAACGCATATCGCGTTCACGCAGAGTCAAGAAAAGGTCGAACCCCAAGGAGTGTGATATAGACAGTCTACCCTAATGTAAGTATTAGTTGCTTCTTCCACGGCTCGAACACATGACCGATAGGTCACACACAAACAAACCTTACCGTTGCTCTAAGGCTCCGCTTCATTTCTATAATTTTATATAGTACACAAAACTTGTTCATATATTAGTGTTATCTTTGATTGCAATTGAAAAGGAAAGATAATGAGAAAGAAATATTTACCCTAACATAATCATCACTAAAAGCAAAGTGGATATTGAGAGGTGTCCAACATGTTTCGTCCATCAATTCCTTGAAACCATTGTCATCATCCTTCAATGGTGAAGCAGAAAGCACAGTTCCTGTATAAATAAGCCTTCTCACTGTCCCACTCTTTATACAAGCCATTCCAATATTCTTCACTGAAGCAACTGTTGCTTCTACCTTATTCTTGTACTGTTACATTCAATCCCACAAAAATAAATAACTCACTCAATTTCAAAATTTTGATCTCTATATGTATAAAAATAATATTTGACATATATAACCAGTATAAATTTTAGGCTAGGGATGTTAAATTGATCACTCTTCATTGAACATAGCTCCGACAAGCACTAAAGGTGGAGCCTAACAATCAATGTAATAGGTGAGAACCATGGGGGATCAGGTACTCGGTGATATGGCAGAGGTGTGCAAGCTTAACCTAACTCCAGTGGCACATACATTAAAGGACCGATCGGTCGAACACCCTTCATCGAAAAATTAGACTCCCCTCATTTCAAAAAGATTGGCATAGTTCGGGTACGAGGATCAAAGTACTTAACTTTTAATGTGAATTTGGACATAATTCTTCAAGTATTTGAAAATAAAAATTATATTTTCGGAAACTACATAAAAAGTATTATAAGTCAAAATAATTCATAATTTTAAAAAATTTATAAAATATTCAAGAAAAACGTGGTCAAAGAACAACCTTGTAGATTCCCCAAATAGTAATGGTGCCAATCTTCTTGAAACGGAGGGAGGGAGTACTATGTATGTACAAATCCATATTGCGTATATAAATCAAAAATCACTTCTTATAAACATTTAGTAAATCTTGAACACCTTTAGCGAAATTTCTAACTTTGTTACTGCCTAACTCCACCGTTCAAAAAAATATATATAAGTTGTTTATGTGCTAGTGAACGGTAACAAGTATGAGGTGAAATAGTTGAGGTGCAGGTAAATTGATTCGAACACCACCGTTAAAATAGAAAATAAAAATACATACATACACTGATGTAAAGTAATAAGAACTTGGTAATGTTGTCGAGGAACGTACAAGTAGACTCGAACAACACCATTATCAAAAAGAAAATGAAATGGGTACCTGAAATCCCTCAGAGTGTAACAAGGGAGTGGCAACATGGAAAACAAATTCACAGCCTTGAATTGGTTGCTCAAACTCTTCTGGCCTATAGATATCAGCTTGAAATAGCTTCAATCTTTCCTCAGCATTGGGGAAGCTCTTCAACAAGCCTACTTTTGATTTATCCTCTGCAAAATCATCAAAATTTTGTTACTCTTTTGTTCAATTTCAAGATTAACCCTGTTTAACGTGGATTCGCGCCTTATAGGCTTGTTAAAGGAGGAAGCTTTCCTTACTAGAAACTTTTCCATTCGCCAGGAATCAAACTCAATACAACGACAACGACAACTACAACAGTATATCTAGTGTGAACCTATAGGTGGGGTCTGGAGAGGAGAAATTTTTCCATTCGCAAGAATCAAACTCGATACAACAAGAACAACAGCATACTCATTGTGTTCCCACATGTAGGGTCTTGGGAGGGTAGGGTGTAAGCAGACCTTGTCTCTACCTTGTGTGAGGTAGACAAATTATTTTCGATAAACCGAGTTTAATTTAACAACATACCGGTGTGAAGCCATAGGTGGGGTTAGGGGAGGAGAAATTTTTCCATTCGCAAGAATCGAACTCGATACAACAAGAACAACAACAACATACTCATTGTGTTCCCACAGGTGGGGGATGGGGAAAGTTGGTGTATGCGGACCTTATCCCTGCCTTGTGTGAGATAAAGAGGTTGTTTACGATAAACCCTCGATCAGGTGCAGAGGCTGGGGAAAGTTGGGTGTATGCGGACCTTTTCCCTACCTTGTATGAGATAAAAGAGGTTGTTGCCTATAGACTCTCGGTCAGGTCCAGAGCTAGCATGTGGGATATGGGTTCCACCAAACCCGGTAGCTTTTGGTCCACATTCTGTGTTGTCTTAAGAAATCTAAAAGACATGTACGAATTATCAAATTAGAACCCATTAACTTAAACGGACCATAATTCTGAACCATAAACTTTAAAATTCTGGCTCCACCTCTGCCCTCGCCGCTGGAATAGGACTCGAAACCTCGTGTTAAAAATTCTAGGGATCTCGTCCATTCCACCATGAGTATAATTCATGGATAAAAAGCAAAATAATGAATACATACCCAAGTTTCTGAGTGTGGCATGAACTGTGTACCCTTTTGCCAAAAGTTTCTTCACAAGAAAAGAAGCAATATATCCTGCACCACCTGTAACACAAACCAGCTTTGAACTTTTACTGTTGTTCTCCTCCATTTCAAGATTCTTATTCTGCTTTTCTTCTTTCTTTTCTTGATAAGACCAAATTTAAAGCCACATGTTTGGTTTCATTGCATTGTTAACACTTTGTACTGCTTAATGCCAATGGCTTTTGTTTGGTCTTTTTTGTCTTGCATTTAATGACAGTATAACAAATTTTTGTATTTTCGGTATATTTTAACTTGTCATAGCAAATAATTTTCATTATTTTCAAATTATTAATCTCACCTTTTATGTTATTTGTATGTATTAATGTCGTAAAGATATTTATAAAATCGGGTAATTTAAAAGATTACTGCACGTAATTCACATTAATAGCAACAACAACAACAATCTCGTATAATCCCACTTAGTGGGTCTAGGGAAGGTACTATGTAGGCAGATCTTACTATGTAGGCAGATCTTACCCCCTTCCCTAAGGAGACTCGAACTCATAAACTCTTGGTTGGAAGTGGAGGTTGATTACCATTCACATTAATAGTATTAATACTTGATAACCTAAAATAAATAATAGTAACTTGCTATGATAACTAAATCGTACAAATGGTGTAAACAATTAATTACATTGTTAATATTTTAATTTTGTATGATCTATTATGTGAATGAATACTTGTAATTAGGGGTGTTCAAATCGAACCAGAAAATCGTTCCAAATCGAAAAATCAAACCAAACCGATTAAAATTTCCGACTAGGTTTGGTTTGACTTGGTTTGGTATTGAGTAGAAAATCCAAACCACCGTCATATAAATGTATAAATTTTATTTATATTTTTAAGACTTTATAGTGAATTTTTTTTAGAAAATGTATAAATATTTGGGATCCTCTCATGTATTAACCTCGAAAGCGTAAATTAACGAAAAATTATTGTTAGACGACTAAGAAAATAACTATCATGTGTTGCTAAAAAAAATCTCCCATTAGAATATATTAATAGATCATATATTTGCCAAATTTTTCCATATTTACTAAATATATATTCACTTATCAAAGACGTATATATAATTTTAACAAAGTAAGATTGAAATAATATTCTTGTAACAAAAAAATCCGAAAAACCCGACAAAATCGAACCAATCCAAACCAATATAGTTGGTTTAGTTCGATTTTGACAAAAACCGAATCAACTCGGTCCATGTATACCCCTGCTTGTAATTATTTTTTTAAATAACTGGATGCGTAAATAATGTGAATGAGTTAAATCCATTCATGTTTTTTTAGAAGAAGCCTTTGTTGGAGAAATACATGTTGTGGTTCTCTTTATTTGTAAAAGGGTACTGTTGATAAATGGTCCAAGTTTTGTTGTTTTTCTATTTTTCATTTTTTTTGTCTAATCCTTGTGATTTTTTTTTTCTTTTAGTTAAATGAATTCATTTTAAAAAAAGCTTTTTTTTTAGAAGTATATGTTGTCGTTTTCTAAGTCAAGGGTCTATCGGAAACAGTATTTTTATGCTACTCTTCTCATATCAGATTATATTTTTTTTTTTGTGATTGTTATTTTTGTTGTACAGGTTGTCGTTTTCTTGGCAACGACCCAAACTTTTGTTGTTTCTCTCTTTTTCATTTTCCCTTTTGAGTTATTGATTTGAGGTAAGACTAATTTCATGAGTAGTCAGTAATTCAACTTTCACTTTATTTGTATCAAAGTCGCTAAATTATTTTTGCAACAAAAATATTAACTTAACATTAGATATCTCAAAAGTTATTCTTTCTATTCTAATTTATATGAACATGTTTGATTGGGCACGGAGCAAAAAAATAAGACTTTTAACTTAATGGTCCTAAATAAGTAATAACATTTGTATACCTATGATTTAAGTAAAATTTGAAATTTAACTAAAATTATTTTTAAATTTAGAAAGGGATCATTTCTTTTGGAATAAACCAAAAAAAAAATAAGTTCACATAAACTAAAACAAACAGAGTACTAAACTATTTTTTCGTAACCAAGATGTCCTCAACGTTACCTAAATATCAAAGAGTCGCTTGGAAAAAATAATGAAGGTAATAGTTTCGTGATTTTTTGTGAGATTTAAGTAAAGCTGAGTAGCTTATTTGTTAATAAAATTATTTAGTGGCTTTGTGTGATACTTAAACAAAGTTAAGTGACTTTTTCATTTTAGAAAAGAGTTTAATAACTTGAGTGTAATAAAGTAATGGGGTTTTGACACAGTTATCCATAAAAAATAAAATTATTTATCTTTGTCTACACATTTGTTTTCCAACTCATAAACTAATTACAATATTTACCCATAATAGGTTTTGTGGAGAATTTTTTCTTTATTCTCCAATCTTTTTTATTTCTATGCTTCTTTTCTTTTTTTTTCTTTTTTTTCTTGTGACATTATATATTTTCTCCTTTTCTTTTTTCTGGTTTTCTTCTTTTTTTTTTCTAATTTCATTTAACTTCTTCTTTTATATATTCCTTTTCTCTTCATAATCTAATTTTATTTACTATTTTTTTTATTAGTCTTTTAATATTATATATTATTACTAAAGAAAATTCAAATTGTGTACCAATTAAATGTAGCTAATACAATCAAAAAAATATTAACTAACATATGCTACCAGTATAGTATATAGCTAATACCCACAGGGTATACAATTGTACAAAGAGTTAAAAAAATTAACTCAATTATTAAACTGAAATAATATCAATTGTCAATAAAAGATTTAAAATTTTCTAAAAGGAACTAATTGTAAGAGTATACCGTTACATTATATAGCATACTATAATTTATTTTTCTGCATTTTCAATTTGCTTCTCATACTGGGTAAAATGTTAAAAGGAAAATGCAAGTGATTACGGGTAATAAGTATATTATTATAGTATATTGTATACTATTACAATATCTTGCATGTTATTACAATATACCATACAATATATTATATATTATAATGGTATACTGTTGCAGTATAATTATATACTCCTATAGAATATTGGTATATTACAACGGTATACTGTTAGATAGCTGTGTTCTTCAACTTTCAACTAAAATTTCGATCTCAATCACCTCAATTCAGCTCCAAATACTA